>JBAHVQ010037833.1:0-29842 GCA_036872915.1 Nanipora kamurai | reverse complement strand
CTTTATTAGACCTAGTTTTTTTGTGTTGTAAAGGAGCATGCTTGTCGAGAACTTCTAGAAAAAGTTCTTTCCATATTCCCCACATAGTATTTGGATTGTCACCAAAAAAGTAGATGTATTCCCAATGTTGATTTAGAAGATCATCTACAAAATTTTTCTCATTAAAGTTTTTCATATTTCTAATTTCAACAAAATCATTAGCACTACGAAAAACTCTAATTTTTCTGATTGCATAAACTAAACTGTGGTCACTGATTCCAGTGTGTACAACACCAGATTGTGTAATTTTTTCAGGTGTATTAGTGACTATATGGTCAATAAGGCTAGATGTTGAAATAGTAACGCGAGTTGGTTCATCGATCAATTGGGTTAATTGATATAATTCATATAATGAATTTAGTTTGCTCGTTGGAATATTTAAAGAGGTTTTTTCTTCTAACAAGTTGCAGTTTAGGTCACCTAAGATGTACAGTTCTTTATTTTCATCATCAATTTGTTTAATAAATTTTTCCAAATGGTCAAAAAATTCTGCTGTTGCATTTGGTGGTCGGTAAATTGTAGAGACAATAAATGGTTTACTTTGTGGTTTAGTTATTTCCAAGCAAACAGCCTCCAATTCAGGGGGAATGAGATCTGATCTTATTTTATAATTGATGGAATTACGCAAGTATATACAAACTCCACCTCCATTGCGAGATCTATCTTTTCTAACAACTTCATAACCATCTAAGTGAATGTGACCATCAGAAATACTCTGGCCCAGTCGTGTCTCATTGAATGCAATTAAATCAATGTTTTTGCTATTCATTGAATGACGAATCTCATCCATTTTTCTAGGTAAAGTGACAATATTTAATAAGGTCATCTTAAAACCTCTTTCACTGGGAATAGAGTTAAAAGTTGTTGAAAAACTGCTGCTCATACTTTTGCTTGAAAGATTAGTAGACTCTTTTTTCTTACTTATCGAATGACTGTCTAATTTTTGAGTTTCTGGCGTACATATTGTAGATGTGTGATCCAGTCTCTCTTACGACAACTGTAGTGAGGCTTGTGAAAAAAATTATCTGTAGTATTTACTGACCCATTGTCAGTTCCCACTCGTTTGGATTTAAGATAGTTACAGAATGAACGTCCTAATGCCCTATCACCATTTTGGTTTAGGTGGAGGTTAGACCCATTCAGTAGGGATTTATCTATATGATCATTATTTAGATATGTTGTATTATGTTGGGAGCATAAATCAATCACTAAATTGTTAAAAAGGGTTATGTTGCTCAGTGCAACACGGCCATCATACCTTTTTATGACACTGGATACTGCTACATTTCTTGCTTTGCTTTTAGCTTCTGTAATGAGAACATCCATCTTTGTTGCAACCATTTCAGCATCTTCGTGGACAAGATCATTTGTGCCTACATGAAGGATAATCGTCTAGAATGCCTTATACGTTCAACCTGTCTCAAGCTTCTGCTTTCCTGACGGTCCGATCTGGATCTCAAACTTTTCGTATGAGTATTTTTGTTGTATGGAAATGTGTTCGAGATGACATGAAAAAATACCGATTAAATTTTTCGGTTGGCAAAGATCGAAAGAAGAATAGCACTCCAAGGTGGCCAGTTTGTCCATTTTCCAGCCAAATACTCAACTTTGGCCTTTTTCAAATCCTTTCAATGATTAGTAGTATTACTTCGGACAGACAATTTTTGGCCAGTGAGTGAGAAATCTGAAAATCGTGTATTGTGAGTTTATTCACTTGTCATTCGTTATTATCTTCAGTGATATGCAAAATAATTACAGAATTTTTCACGTACTACTTCCAACTTGTCGCAATTTGCATATATTTTTTAAAAATATAATTTAGTGACCGCACCCATTGATTAATCCATTAGGATGTGTTCCATACTTCTGGATGTGGGTACTTCTTATTTCTTCTTATCTTCGTCATTCCCAGTAAAATAAGAAAAATATGGTTCAGCAAGAAAAGAGTTAATTAATGGACTGAATTTTATGCATGTTGGAGCTTGGTGTGATTACAGGTGGCATGCGGACGGTCGTTGACCTCGTTTAATCTAAAAAAACGTATTTTGAACAACAAATCGGAGTCGAGATCGCATCTTGCTGGTGACTGGTGAGACGATTTGACCATGAATTGAACCAGGAGACTTAGCTGGCGAACGAAGGTCCTGATTCGATCAGGTTGTGTTACCTGTGCGGTGTGTGATGGTGAATGAGCGGAAAAGGAGACAACACATAAAAAGGAAAAGAGGAACACTTAAGCTGAACCTACTTGCTTTTATACGGATTTGTTTTAGAACAATTTTAGAACAAATTTTTTCTTGAGGATTTAATATACAAAAGACATCCAATTATGGAAGAATATTGTAGATGACTCCATTCATGTGTTATAGGTCATAATTTGCTATTGTATAATTATGAATTTATCGTTTCATAAAATGGTAAAGTGAGCGTTTTAAACGGTCCTTTATAAACAGTTGTTTGTTTAATTTTGTTTAAGTATCATCGAATTAGAAATGGATGTATGTTTTTAAAATCAGTGTATATAAGTTCTGTATAGATATTTTTATTGTAAATTCAAACGTGTGTTTTTGAGTACTGATTAAAGACCTCTACCTACCTACCTAACTTCCTAGCCACCTGATTTATCTCCTTACCGTAAAAGCTTTATTAAGCCCCTTCAAAATTAAAATTTTCAAGCAAGCCCCCCCTCTCTTTTTTAAGCCCCCACCCCCTAACAATATTCACACGAGTTGGTTGTAAAAAAAGTACGTAATTTGAACTTTGAAGCCGATTTAGAAACTGTGTATTTTATTCCGTAGACCGTAACATTATATCACCAACGTCTAGCTTCATGTGTGCTAATTTCAACTTCTACTTTTCAAGTTCAGTTTTTAATATTTTTATAAGCTTCTTTGTATGTGGCTTGGCGGCATGGGATCTAGAAACAAAGTTCCCCGGAACAACTAGTCCGTCTTCAAGCATACGTGGCCCAGTTGGTGAGAATTCAAGACTACAGCCTTCACGAGACAAAAATTTGCACAGTAAGAATGACAGTTCAATTGGCAGATGCCCAACAACTTGCTCGGAATCATGGTTGAGATAAACTCCCGCAGCGTAATCGTCATATTGTTTCGCTTCTTCTCTGGTATTTGTCTTGCATAGCAATTTCTCATCAATGACTGGTTTCCAAACCCTTTTATATTCGTGGTGACCTCTACAGACCGTTGCGATTTCCAAAATGTAATTCTTTTCAAACTCAGTTGCACGCAGTCTTGCCATGCTGACGATATAGTGTGCGTTTCAGATATCAATTCTGTGTACTTTGTTAACAGCGGTGATAAATCTCAATCGTCAATGTTTCCGGAAACTGTCTATGCTGTTGCCAGCTTTTCAGCATCAGATACTTTGGCCTTTCCTCTGCCTTGCATCGTTTCTCCGCAGCAAGCGATTTTTATCTAGATTTTACGAATTAATATGACTGCAAAGGGATCTAGATCAACCTCGCATCAAGGTGAAAAAATTCGCAGTTATACAACTGATTTCAAGATTGAAGTTGTTGTAGAAGCGGAAATAATTGGAAACAGAGCAGCTGCTCGGAAATACAAGGTCGCACCAAAAACTGTTCGTGAGTGGAAAAGCATGAAAGAGAAGTTTGAAAACCTTCGCAAAACTACTACAGCAGGCGGGAAGCGATTTCGTTTAGATGGAGGTGGAAGAAAGATCGCGAACGTCGAGATCGAAGAAAGATTGTTCGAATTGTTTCACGAAAGACGAGGTAGAGGTCCTCGGGTTTCGCACAAGCGAATTAAGGTAAAAGCCAGGTGTCTGCAAGATGAGAACAGTTCAGTAGATTCGAATATCAAGACCGTTGGCTTCAGTGACGGCTGGATACAGAAGTTTATGGCAAGAAACGGTCTACGTATCAGGAGGCGCACAACAGAGGCCCAAAGAAATCCGAATCAACTGGTAGACAAACTATGTGCGTATATTTTGAAAGTGAAAAGGCTCCGCATGACAATGAATTATGATTTGAAGAACATTATCGCGATGGATGAAACTGCAACCTGGAACGATATGATTTCAAACACGACAGTGGAAAAACGTGGTGTTAATACCATTAGCATGAAAACGACTGGTCATGAGAAATCAAAAATCACAGTCTACTTGACTGCAACTGCAGATGGCGGAAAGAAAAAGCCACTCTTTGTCTTCAAAAGCGCAAAGAGAGAAGTTCCCCGATTAAAAGAACAATATCAAACGAAGTGTGTTGTTGCGACATCTGAAAATGGGTGGATGAATGATGATTTAACCCAGAGGTTTTGTAAAAGAGTTGATAGGAACCTTCTCGTTCGGAACTCGACGACTTTTATCTTGGGACGCGTTCCGGTGGCACTTGACACCAGGGCCCGGTTGTTCAAAGGACGATTACCGCTAATCGTGGGTTAAAATTTAATCGGCTGTTTTGTTTGGCATGTTCTGCCTGCTAATTTTAGTTGAAACTTTCTAGAAGAAAACCTTTCAATATTTGAATGATGTCTAAACAGAAAACTTTAAACATCCTTTCCTATGTCAGGAGTAGTTCATCTACAAAGTTTTCGTTAATCCTGGATTAACGTAATCGCCTTTCGAACAACTGGGCCCAGATGTCAAGGCTATTTTAAACCAAGGTCGAGTTGATGCCGTAATTGTTCCCGGTGGTTGCACTAAGTTAAGTTTATCCAGGCTCCCAATGTCAGCTGGAACAAGCCAATTAAGGAGTATCTTTGAGACTTGTACGACGAATGGTTGGCCAATGAAGAACACAGTCTCACTGCACAAGGCAACATGAGAGCACCCTCAAGAAGCCAAATGATAGAGTGTGTTTTAGAAGAGTGGAAGAAGTTGCCGAGTGACTTAATCAAGAAGTCATTCAAGGTATGCGCTTTGAGTTCCAATCTCGATGGGTCAGAGGATGGTCAGATCATGTGCATCAAAAACGGTCCTTGTCAAGAACTCTTTACTCGACTTCGGTATGTAGAAGTGGACGAACTAGACCCATTCGACGATGTTCTAGAAGATGAGAAAAAGACTGTTCAGAGTCTGAAAACTCAGATCATGATGAAGTTGTCGAAGTTGTTTGAGTTAGCATTTTACATTGAATACTTTGCACTGTTGTTAGAAGTGAAACGTTTAACAGTTGACATTTTATCGTTTTATTAAAAATTAATATAATATAGATCAAAGAACAGCACTGTGTTTCAGTTTTTTATATTAAGCCGCACTCTACTAAACCCCCTTCTCTATTTAGTCCCCCTCTAGTAGGTCAAAAAATTAAATAAGCCTCCCGGGGACTTAATAGAGCTTTTATGGTAGTTTTCTCTTGTTTACAGTTATTCTGGGAACTTAGTAGCTCTCATTTTCATATTTATTATCCTGCCTGTGTACTAGCCACGATATGATAATAATGTTAATGAGTGAACTTAATGTTATGTACAAATGTTGTGCTTGTGAGTTCTTTTCTTTAGCAAACGAGCATGACGAATGCTCTTATGTTACTACTTATGCTATGCCTATATACCGGTTCATGAATCAAATTAGCTAATATCGCTAGCCTTTGCTTTTTTTCAGGGTCTCGGTAGTTCATCAATCATCAGGACGTTACTGATGTTTTGCCTGATGTTTAGAACCGTTTTCTGATGATCAGGCGCAGCCTTGTTTACTCAGTTGTCAGGACAATGCCACATCTGAGGTCAAGAGTTTGAATTTCGATCTTTTGTTAACAGATAAATGACAGATAGCATGTGGGCTTCTGTGATGTGGGAGAGAAATCAGTCATGGGTGTTGACTAGGTTTTCCGGTTTCCATCACCATGGAGAGTTGACTAGATTGGTCAGAATGACTAGTAAAGTCAACTAAATAAAATTGTTGTAAACGTAACTAGTCTAATATTCGAGATAAACCAGAAAGATTGATGTAATTGACCATTAACTTGTAAGCCCATGTTTGAATGACATTTTCGAGTTTCATTGGAGTCCAAAATATTTATGACGACTGTATAGAGCGTGTTGAGATCAGTAATCGTGTCAAGTTTGATACGAGTTGAGTGAATATCCGAGAAGTTACGTCCGCCGAAAGCTTTTCGGGTTCATAAGGATTTTAACGTTGATTTTGCTTGGAGGGCAAGCACTTGCTCTCCAACGTTATAATCATGTAAAAATAGAAAACTATAAAAATACAAAATTTTCGGGGTTTGTAACTTCTCGTATATTCACTCATTTCGTTTCAAATTTAGCACAGTTACTAATATCAACACACTTTTATCAGATATTTTATCTTGTTTGGCCTCGGCTGAAAATCCAGAAAGTCACGATGAGAGATTTGTAAGTGACGTAAACACCAACACTAATTTGAGCTTGACGTATCATAGCAACGGACGAGCCAGGAGTAAACCAAAATCATGTGAGGAGTATTTGAGACCCAGCATGAAAATTTTAATTGACCCAACACAATGGAGACATTAATAATGAAAAGAAATTTTAATTTAACTAACGTTTTGTCTCTACTCTTGCACCATATTCAGAGTAAAATGATTATTTATAAGGCGAACTCAACTTATATTGCGTAACCATTTGCAATAACGGGAGGTAATTAGGCGTCGCTTGTCCAAAGCCTGATTTGCTTAACTGGCGGATAAGTCCTAACAACTGATCTGCGCAATCCATGCATTTAAAAATCGAACTTAAATTTTATCTGCCAAAATACAACTATCCTCTGTCCATCCCCCTGTTCAGTGAATAAAACTTATGTTTGGTCCTTCAGTTCTTGAATAGCTCTGACCACCCTATTACAGAATCATCCTCAGGATATTGTAAAATAATAAATTCACAATTATCCTACACTACTGAAGTCAACTAAAAAAGTTGACCCAAGAGGGATTTAAATTCGCATCTTCGTGATACCGGTCTGCCGCTCTACCTGTTGAGGCTGAGCTATCAAGTCTACTGGAATTGGGGGCGAGTTATCCAACTAAAGAGCACGAGATATTCTCGCGACAACGTAACGCTATCCATGAGGATGGATGTGCAGTGTTTCCTCATGAATAGCGTTAAGTTGTCGCGAGAATATCTCGTGCCTCCAACCCATGTAGACTCGATAGCTCAACAAATAGAGCGGCGGACCGGTATCCCGAAGGTGCGAGTTTAAATCCCAAGTCAACTTTTTCAGTTGACTTTAGTAGTGTAGGATAATTGTGAATTTATCTTTCACATTGCCCTGAGGATGATTCTGAAATAGAATCGACACACTACACATCCAATCTCATGAATAGCGTTATGTTATCGCGAGAATATCTCGTGCACGTAAGTTGAAAAATAACTCGCCTCCAATTCTTGTTGGCTCGATAGCTCTACAACTGCTCACTCGCTTAGACCTATCTGGCGGCTAAGGTGTCCAGGCTTTGAACAACCAATTCCAAATTTAACGTGTGGGTTTAAGTATAAGGTGTAGTTGTCCTTTAGCAGCGCCTGTATTAGATATCTCCTATGGAACCGTAGAGAATAGGATATGCTGGCTATTTCTGACCGCTGGTTAGTTTAGCCAGATATTTCAAAATCATCCTCATGGTAATATGAAACGATAAATTCACATTTAACCTACACTGCTGAAGTCAACTGAATAAGTTGACTCGAACGGGATTTGAACCCGCAACCTCGGGAATCCGGTAGAGCGGCAGACCGGATTCCCGAAGGTGCGAGTTCAAATCCGGCTCGAGTCAACTTTTTCAGTTGACTTCAGCAGTGTAGGTTAAATGTGAATTTAGCCAGATATCTTGGGTTCGATTTCCGGTTGGGACGGACAGAAAACTTTTCTGCAGCAGCGATTTGGCCTCATTCGCACTTGGTTCTCTTATTCTAAGTTAATAAAATTTTACAATTGAATGATAAAAGTTAAGTGTTGGTTTAGGGAAATGATAAAGTCAGAGAATGAATAACAGAAATCATAAGATTAGAATGACGTTAAAGGAACTGAAGTAAATTTAGCGTTGAGCGAGGGATTCAACCTCCTTTTTGTGAGTGCGTGGGTCGTTTGTCAGGTCGCGTAGCAGACAAGACCGACGAATAACAGCAAACAACTCCCTCCTACAACACGACCGTCTTAACGTCTTAAGCGCAGGCTAGTCGTTTGTTTCATGTCAAAATATTTCCGTTTTGTTTGTTTTTAATTTAACTTTACGTAGGTCGTTCATTACATATTAAAATAGTTCTGTTTGTTTTTTATGGGATTTTCATTTAACCTTGAGCTCGGCTGATAACCTGTATTTTCTTTTTTGCATGTTTCAATGATTTCACATCTCACACAAAAAACATTTCTGAATTCATACAAAGTCTGTTAACGAAAATTCCAAATATCCTCATCGCTACCTTCGCCTGTGCATGATTAGATAATAACGTTCTAAACAAACGGACCCTGAACCAGTGAAATGGTTTCAGATATTTTACTGGCAATTGACTAAAAACAGATACGTTGCAGCATTTCGAATGTTGACGATTTCCGTAGGCGTTTCTGATGTGTTCAATTCATCCGGTTGTCATGCCAGCCACCATGTTTTTAGTACCCGGAAGGGGAGTAGAGTTAAAACCTTCAGTAGTCTGAAACTAATTGGTCGCATGGAAAGGAAGTTGAAACTCTCTCCGCGGGATATCAATCAAAGATATATTATTAAATCAAACAATGCGAAGTCCGACCCACAAATGAGATCTATTGCTTTGGTATGGTTTGAAATTATGGGAAAGAAAAAAGTGTTCGCGTGCGGGAAAATCGACCACTATAAATTAGCAGTATTTGGATCAGGAGCAGTCGGCAAATCTTCATTGATCAAACGTTTTATTTATGATGATTTTAGTTGGAGCTATATGCCAACTGTTGAAGACGTTTATCAAGACTTCTTGCAGTTAAACAACCGCCTCTTCAATCTTACCATTGTGGATACTGCAGGAACTCACGATTTCCCGGCCATGAAAGAACTTTCAATTCAAAAATCTACGGCGTTTGTCCTTGTCTTTGCTGTCAACGACAGACAATCATTTGAACATTTTAAAAAGGATACCTTGGACGTGCTTCAGAGCAGACCTGATGCCAGTATCTTGATCGTAGGAAATAAAGCCGACGTACAAGAAAGAACGATTTCATCTGTGGACGTCACAGATTATTTGCAAAAGCTGCGAACGCGATATCCACACTTTCAGTATAAGTATTTGGAGACATCAGCAAGAAGCAATCAAAACGTAAGGGAAGTTTTTATTGAGACCATAAGGTTATTGCAATCTAATTTAGATGAACAGATCGAAACAAACAAGACAAAACATCTTCAACGATTTGTAGAACGACTGGGCTTCTGGACGAAAGCTATGAACTCCAATCACAGATGAACATGACGTCGAAGATTGTGCTAAATAGTATATGATATGTATTTATTGATAAATTATCAAGTTATTGTACAATTGTAAATTGATAATAAAAATTTCCGTATTGTTCATTATATCATTTATTTCGACGCGTCTGATAGAGATGCCGGGTAATCCTTTTTAAGATCAGCCCAGCTGCCTGGGCACATTTGAAGTTTGCAAACTACATAAATTCCTTTGGATGGCTAATTTTAGGGGCTGGCATTCGGTGCCGGGTTGACATTTTAAAACACGCTAATTGACATCGGCTAACAACACAAAAATCTCGAAAGTCGAAAATTGCCTGCTATTTTTCTTACTGCTCATGCAGCTATAAATAGACAATAATTGGCCGTAAAATGTAAATAACTTGATTTCTCTTGACACAAAACGTCGTTGAAATTGATCAGGATTTGGCGTAGTATATCACATTCGCGTGATTTATAATACACATGTGAAAACCATTGCAACTATTTTCGAACTAGTATTTTATCCTGAGCTTTCTATCCCACGTATTTGACGTGAAACAGATCCAGACATGTCTTCGGACGGGGAAGTAAATGAAAACTTTGTGAAGTTCCTTAATTTATTTTCTGTTGACAAATCTAATTAAAAAAGTGCTCTCGCGATCACGCGAGCATTTGTTAAAGTTTAGGGAATTTTAAACGTTTTCTGTGCTTCACGTCAACGTATTATTGGCCATTAAATATTAAACTGTAAGTAAAATAGTTCGCATTAACTTGAGTCGAGTTCATTGCAGACTTAAGATTAAACAGGCTTCCTATCTTAATGACAATTCTCGCCTACACTCGGTGTGCATGCTTTCTTACCATAACCAAACACATTATGTTACCTACGCAAACTATTGTTCAACAAAATATTGTTTTTGTTGAAAGAGGAAATAGGACGAAACATTTGTAACACCGGGTCACGTTTGAGCCAAAAATGTTAAAAAGCTTAATTTTTTGGAAAAAAAATTAAGGAACGCTTAAAACGTTTCAAATTATGCTGATCAGTCTATTCGCACAACATTTGTTGAATTAAATGTCGGGTATGTTTTGACAGCCCTTACAGCAATTGTGGGAGATGTGGTAAGGAAGCTTTAAGAAACTGGACTTTGTTTAATTAAAAACAATTCCTAAAATATTTGTTGGACTTTTGTTCGACGAATCTTTGCAGTGGAACATCTCTCAACAAATCGCCTGAAAATGTTGGCCGGATGTTGAAACTGTCTAAAATTGCCTACGCCACATTAAGCGGAATAACTGTCACAGAGGTAGGGCACGTGCTTCCTACCTCTGTAACTAGGTTCTGATTCAGGTTCCGTGCTGCTGTTTAATTTAAGTTACCTTGGTCACATGTGAGAAGCGTATTCTCCAGTTTGCCTCAGACAGGTTTTCCGGTTTCCAGTCAACTGAAAAAGTTGACTCGAGCTGGATTTGAACTCCCACCTTCGGGACACCGGCGCATCGCTCTACCTCATATTACCTTGAGGATGATTCTGAAATGAGGATGAATCGAAACACTACATATCCATCTTCATGGACAGCGTTAAGTTGTCGCGAGAATATCTCGTGCATTTATGTTGGATAGTAGAGCGGCGGACCGGTATCCCGCAGGAGTAAGTTCAAATTACGCTCGAGTCTACTTTTTCAGTTGACTTCAGTAGTGTAGGATACAAGTGAAGTAACTGTGAATTTGTCATTTCATATCACCCTGAGGATGATTCTGAAATGCAGGTGTTCCGGTGTACTCCGATTTCTTCCCGTGATATCACTGTACTATTGGACCTCGGTTAGTTAATAGAGTTACCCAGTTAAAATAAAGACAGTCGGTATGTAAATATTTACTGATTTTGATTTTACGTGTAATCTGTTAAGTGATGGACAGATGGGCCTTTTAAAGAAAAATTTAAAAGGCCTAAGAATAATAAGTGCTGTTCTTAGAAAAACAAATTTTCGCAAACGGGTCCTAGTACATCTAAATAATGGTACAAAAGTCACTGGTCATCATCATCGTGATGAAAGTACTGAGCGCATTATGGGACGTACCACATCCTCTTTCAGTAAAATCCCCACGTTTGTTGGTATTTAACACGCATCTTCAGGTAGCCAAACTCTAAAGTAAGTTAGCATCTTATGGAGCCATGAGATTTTTTCGTATTTCTTGTAATTTTACCAAAATGTATCTCGAACGTTTAAGCTATTATGGTCAACATTTCGACGGAACACGTGTCCAAGCCAAGGCCATGGCTTGACGGAGATTACATCGGCGAATTTCATTGGTGGTGTGTTCAGCAAAAGAGATATCAACCTCAGTCATTTTAGTTTCTTAGAAACTTGAGAGCTTCTTAGCCAGGGTTTTGGTCAGACGTCAAGACTTTGAGCTCCGTTTCTACAAAAAACCGAGAAAGAATGACCAATTCTGATCTTTGTTTCACACCTTTAACAAATGCAATACAAATACAATATATTTATACTCTTAGTGTTTTATTTTAAACCATCCAGTAATAGTAACAGAAATCCAGTAACAGAACAGTAATAATCAGGGTAGATTTTGCAGTTTGTATTTGCTTGAATAAAGCTCGCATATTAGTCTGTACTTTACTCTTGCACTGCCTATAACCCTTAAGCCCAATCTTTAGTTTTTTATTGGCTCTTGGTAACCTAAAAATCCCTGCAAGCGAATGAGAAACAAGAAAAAGGAAGTACATCAGGAAATTTCCACTTAGTGGAAATTAGGCTTTAGAAAACACTACAAGAAAGTCAAGGACGACGTCCTTCACACAATAAAAATTTTCACGTAAAACAAAATTATACCGAGTCAGGGCCGTAGTCAAGAGGGGCGAGAGAGGGCTAAGCCCCCAAATAGATCTGAGCTTCCCTATAAATCTTCAAAGCATTATAAACAATAGACTGTTATCCGTTGACTGTAAGTCCCCCATTGGATAGGTTTTAGTCCCAACTAACATCTCCTGCCAAACTGAAGTCTGTAATGAATAGTATTTAGTCTCGTGAGTAATAGGCTAGTTGCCCTAAGATGTCGCGTTACCTCAATTCTCTTAACCCCTTCACTGCCAGATTTAGTCTCGCTTTGTCGAGAAAAATTATTCGTTTTGCGTTAACCAGAGCAAAATAATAAAAAAAGGTCCCCCGTGGTGAAAAGACAAAATAATTAGGCATTGCATTGAAATATAACCTTTGCAAACGCATATACGTTGATAGTTTAAATTCTTATCAAGCTCGTTTTTTCAGTTTTCTTATCAAGCTCGTTTTTTCAACGTTCAAAATCAGAGATATGTTCAGCAATGAAGAGGTAATTCCTGTTTCGTGGAAAACTTATCATCATGACGCAATGACAGTACAGTTCATTATTCCAATCTGAGGATTAAATCTTTATTCGTTTTGCGTGATAACCATTCTAAAACATGTAAGCGTACCTATTATTACCTTCTATCACATACTGATGAGTCTTTTGATTTTTCACACCTAGCTTTTCTCTCTAAAGTAAGTTTTGAAATAAATACAGTGTATTTGTGCCATGATATACAGGTACCTTTTGAAATAAAGAATTTTACCATCGCTCTTGAATTGTTACTTAACGCCAGTTCAGGACCTGCGGACCCTGGAGGTTGTTAATTTTCAATTTCGATGTTAAATTCTTAATCACACTCATGACGTCCCTGGACATTCGCTAAGCGAGTTCAAACGAGCTCGGCATGAGAAAAAGCCGTATTTATTTTTCAGGATTTTGCTAAATTTTCTTACACTTACAACAAAAATCGGTAAAGTTATAGGGCTATCGAGACTTGTTTCACATTGAAATCCCAAAAAACGAAGTAAAATCTTGTCAACCGTCCCTGTATTACGATTTCTGATACGTAATTAAATACGTAACTTTCTAAATTCCGTGCAGTCTTCTGGGCAAAAACAATCTTCAAAAAGGCTTATTTCCGGGCTTTTTGAAAAATGATAATTATACATGGTGAAGGAAATCTCCCCGGTATTACAAACCATGTAAAATATGGAACTCGTGATCACGCTTTCGGCAACCGCATTCGTAGCTCAGTTGGCCAGAGCACTGCACTAGATTCGCAAGATCGAGGATTCGATGCCCAGCCAGAGGACTTAGCAACTGGTTCCGGTTGGGTCTTAAAACACATCATTCTTACACTCGTAAATTTCCTTCACCATTTATTATCATTTCATGTGACCGAATTTAAATGCCAAATATTCCTTGAATATTTTTAACAATTGTTCTGAGCTATTTAAAGCATTCAAGAACTATCAAATTTCGTCTCTTGTGAAATCACTCAAGACCGGAACTTCATTCCAAAGCTTAAGTGAGGAAGTTCTTAGAAATGACAAGGGCTAATGAGCTTCCGCTCCACCTTCCTTTTCGCTGCCCTCCTTATCCAAGGCAAAGTCACACAGCTTCCCTGAGGAGATATTGTGAAGAAATGATGACGTGCACTTTGTTCTAGAATTTTCATAAATTGGCCTCTGAAAGTCGAATGCTGCGTTGGCCACTGTGTACTTTATTTTGTCCAGTTCCACTAACACACGTCACCAATGTACGATGGAAACTTTACTGTTATTTTCACTTCCTGTTCAAATGTTGCATCCAAATTAAGTTATTTGAAAAGTGCATCAAGAGTTAAGTCAGAAAAGTAGCATTCGCGCGCGTAATATCTCACGGTTTGTTGCTGCCCCAGCCCGGTTACCTGGATCATATGAGCTGGCCCTTAGACTGGAAATATTTGTTGGAAAATCTACTTTTTCGGTTTCTAGATACCACTGATGTGAAAACGATCAAAACCTGGCCGAACTTAGCTTCTTATTCCAATTTTGAATGTTTATTAACTCTATTTTGTCCAGGTCCACCAACACAAGTCACCAGGTTGTTGTTGCACAACGAACCGTGATATGAAATTAAGCAAACGTTTTTGACTCATTTTTTCAATCTTCTCGGACAACAATTAGTTAAACGATGTGTACAAAGCTATAAGGTTGAGAAGCTGCCAAAACTGAAAGCAGGAAGTACAAGATTTCAAGAGGGCAGCTTTCCATTGGGTTGAAACGTTGCCAACCTCTGACGAAATGTTGGACAAGAGGGTGCATTCTACTGTAGTGACGTACCTCCAAAATTTTACGGAATTAATTAAAGAAATATGTATGCAAACATTTACAAACTTTGAGTTTATTAATTAAGATATCATTAAAGATAGAACTTTCCCATACCATTATTTAAGCAAGGTAAAAAGCAAGCTTTTAGCCCTAGGCCTAAAAATACTGGCCAAAAATATTTTGGAGGTTATAGCCCCTTAGCACATCCCCATTCTGCGGCCTATGCACAGTACTGTAAGATGTTAAACGACCAAAGCAGCTAACTTCCGTTCGCAGGTTGGAGAGGATCCAAACTTGTAATTTTGAGTGAAGAAGTTAGAGGGACTCGCGATTCAGTACACATAATATTTCAATTTCCAGTACTAGTCAACGGTTTAATTAATTGCAAGGTCTTGCTTTTTTATTTTAGTCATACAGCAGTACATTTCTACATTTAGCGCTTTTTACGTGCTAACTGATGAAAATGAGGAGTTAAAACGTTTAAGCGTTTGTACTGGTAGGTTACAAAAACATAATATGATTTATATATCAAAGATTTTCAGGACACATCTCACACAACTGATAATTGGATATTCAAAAAAACAGAATATTGAAAATAGGACCAATCAGTGGCATAAGACATATTTTTGGTATAATCAGGCTCAGTGCAATGCAAATTTAAAAGATGTTTTTACCCCTTCTTCACTAAAGTTTTCTTTGCCCATGCTATTCTTATAAGGAAGACACATCATTCTTTATTTTACAAAAAACCTGTCAAATTTATCATCTGTTTAAAATATTTATTGTTTTATCTTTGCTAAGTTGTAACTCCTTCATTCTCTGAATCAAAACCAAAGACTTAGTAATAGCCTCTGCAAAGTAAGTTACAGTATGCATCTTTGGTTTCCATACAGAATACACTAGCTGCAAAACTCCTAAAGAGAATATTAAACACAACAATAACTGATGTTTCACTGAACATGCTCTCTTTCATAATTATCCTATGACACCAATAGTTATTTATTGATTCATCCTAGGTATTGTACACATAAGTTGTCCCTGAACAGTTACGTACAATGTAACCAGCTCAAAAACCAGTGAAAAATTCTGGCAATTGTAAAACTTAACAAATCCTGAAAGTTGAATGGTAAATTTTCTATCAAATTTGTTTTTCGACTGATTTAATCTTATTGATGAAGCACAATTTCATATCCTTTTCGAACTGATAAGGTTTTTTTTTTGCCAAACTTGAAAAAGCCTACACTTTCTCTCGAAAAAGGGTAGAGATTTCAATATGTTTCGCATGAATGCATTTGTTCGATTTGACACCTTTTTATGTCTGATCAAAAGCATTTGTCAACCCTTTTTGATTAATTGAGTTTCTTCACAAAAGTACGAAAAAAGGGTACTCTTTATGATAAATTTAATTATTTCACAAAAACACGGCAAAGCGTACCCTTTCCAAACAACTGAGTTATTTCGTAAACAGACAAAAAATACCCTTTTTTATCAGTTGCGCTACTTTGTCAACAAAGGAAAAACGGTACCTTTTTTGGTCTTTCAACTTCATATATACAAAAAATGCTTTTATGAGCTTAAGAGCACGTGATTTGATTTAGAACCAACTTTACGGCGAGAACATCGTGTGAATTTTATAAGAATGTCGACTGTTGAAGTAAAAGTTTGGGGCCAGACTTCTGAAGTTGCACCCTTCATCGATGACTACGCGTAATCTGGCAATGATATTTGAGTTCGACTTAAATCAAGGAATATATCTAAATTGTGAAGAACAGGGAGAAATAATTCTCCCATCTACTGAAAATGGAGGCTTGTTCGAAACACAGAATTTACAGAAGACTTGCACAGTTAATGGAGACGTTGTAATGCCGCCTACAATTCCAACATTCACTAGTCCTTCATTGCATTTACCACAAAACGTAAAACTTGGCTAGCCTGTATCTTATCAGCCAGCAACATCAAGAACATTCCTGAACCCTCCGCCCTGTGTCCCATCTCCTCCTGCAAAATCACAGCGAGGTTTGTAACGGCCTCAATTAAATAGTTCAGCAACCGTTGCCAGCAAGACTATGGCTGGATGGAAGAAAGCATTACCCAATAATCCATGCGTTTTGAGCATCAAAATTTTTGGAAACAAACATTCGTATAAGGGCGAATTTCCATTTAGAGCAAAATGTCGCTAGATCGGCAGTTTGGGGTCGCTGTTTCTTAAATCGTGTGCAGTTGACCCGGTCTAATGAAATGCGCTCCACTTGATAGCTCAGAATTCAAAACAAAGTGATCGCAAAATGTCTATCGCGCGACATTTTGCATTAAATGGAAACCTGGCTTAAGAATTTGTCAACTGTGTTCGAGAAAATATTCCTAAATTTGCATCTAAATAGCATAAGAATTGTAGTAATTTTATGGAAATCAGTTTACAAAATGGTTCTGTGTTGAAAGTGAAGGAATAGTAGATACTCAAAACTTAATACTAATGGAATTTATAATGTGAGGGCTGCATGGTACCTGTGACATACTATATGGCTACCAATATTTGATTTATGATTTATGATTTTTGATTTACTATTTGATTTCGAATGAAGTATTATATATATATATATATATATATATATATATATATATATGTGCAAGGAGAATTGAGTAAATCAACCTGAAATAAGAGTACACAATTGAAGCGTTTTTCTGGGCATACAACACATTCTTACAATTTTGGAGCTGCATCCATCACCAAAAAGCATAAAGTGTGCAACCGTACATGTACGATTTTTCATTTTAGTCACAGTGCAACTTGTTCCCATAGTAAGGTGCATTATAAGGCAAGGTATTTCTTCTTCGAACAGCATCTTCATCCTATCATCATCATCATACATACTTTATTTAGACACGCTAGCCTCAACAATGTACAAAAGCTGATTTCCGTGAGGGGCGTGCTAGTTACAACTTACGACCACTACAAAATAACTATGACAAGTAATACGATTACAACAAATTATAAATACATACAGTAATACCTTTAGAAATGCATTTACAATGTTTATATTACTATTGAAACGGTCGGTAAGGTGAACCAACTTCACCTCCTGAACTGTCATATAAAACTTTTGAATAAATTCAACGACTCGGCTCGTTTCGCTTCACTTGGTAGACTATTCCGAAGCATGGCGCCACTATATTTAAAACTTCTTCTAAAGAATTCAGTTTTTGGCTTTGGAAGTATCAAATTTGTGTCATTATTCCTAAAGTTGTATGTATTTTGACTTTCATTAATTTTTCGGAACGAATCCCTTAAATTAGGCGCTGTATAGTCGTTGAGTATTTTATACATAAGAATCGACTTCATATAAGACCGTCTTGCCTCTAAATTTTCGCATGATAGGGTTTCAAGAACGTCCGCCGACCTGATGTCGTAAGTGGCTCCGGTAATTACTCTCGCCACACGAGATTGGAATTTCTAGGTTTTAACCTTTTAATAATTTTCCGCAATTATCCCAAAGAGGGGAGCAATGATCAAAATAAGGTTGCACTCTGATGACTCCAATGCCTGCACTGGCCTTTTTGCAAATTGTTTCAATTTGCTTTTTCCAACTAAGCTTCTCATTGAACTCGATGCCCAAGCATCTGTGAGTATCTGTTCTCAGAACCGGAACATTATTAATTAAGATTGGATGGTTACATACCTTGTTATTAATATTATATGAAGATCCGACGAACATATACCGAGTGGCCCAAAAGAAAGTACTCCTTTTTGATTCAGTATAACTTAAAAAGTAGAAGAGCTCTTACACTTAAACAATAGGCATTGTATTCAGTAATATATAACTTAAATTTTGGTATATAGCACGCGCATTTTAATACAGTATTGACTGAGACAACTGCATTTAAAGTTGAGTTAACGTTCCTGGAAATGTCGAGTATGAGCAAAAAACGGCCTATTAAATGTTAATACCGCAATAACCTGTGCGTAACCTTTGCTTTTTAAGTTATACTGAATCAAATAGGAGTACTTCTTTTTGGGCCACCCGGTATCTTGTTTTGTTCCGATGGATTTGAAGCTTGTTTTTCACCATCCAATTACCAATATGTTTAAGATCAGAATTTATATTCTCAATAAGCTCAACGCACTCATGTGAAGATGAATAAATTTGGGTGTCATCAACGTATAGGCATGGTGTTGTCGATTTTAGGCAATTTGGCTTGTCATTTATATACCATAAAAACAGCAAAGGGCCTAAGATTGAGCCTTGGGGCACACCACAAATTATCTTTTCTTGTGAAGATGTCTGCCCATTAACAAAACACTGTTGTAGTCTGTCTTTCAGACAAGATTCAAACCATTTTAATTGAATATCCGTGATACCAAAATAATCATACATTTTCTTTAACAGGATGCTATGATTTATTGAATCGAAAGCTTTACGAATATCAAGGAATACCGCCCCATTTAATTTTCCATTATCCATATTGTCAAGCCACTCATCACACATTTGGATGAGTGCCGATAACGTAGAGTGTTTTGGACGAAATTCTGATTGAAATTTTGATAGTAAGGAATTTTCGGTTAAGTAAGTATATACTTGACGAAAAACCTCTTTTTCAAAGACCTTGCTTATTATTGGTAATATCGAGATGGGAGGATAATTTTCGCATTTTCGTCTGTCATCTGACTTAAGAATTGGAGTTACACGAGCATGTTTCCATTCGTCAATGTATATACCTTTTTCCAAGGATAGATTAAATATAAAAGTTATAGATTGAGCAATTATATCAGATGCCAATTTGAGAATTTTAGCAGGTAATTTATCTAAACCGTTGCTTTATTAGCTTTAAGACCCTGTAGAGTCGCTTTATATTGGGCGTAGTCCAAAGTACAGGATCTGCTTTTATTCGCTTATGTCGAAAAGAGTGCATGTCTATTAAGAATTTCATTAAAGAGTGATTTCCAACCAAGCCAACATTCATTTGGATCAGTGAAATATTATATTATATCCCATTGTACTTGTGCTAAATCTGCCCGGAAATCATCTTCTGAAAAATGCTTAAATCTCGTACTCTTCTTACAATTGGTCTAAATTAAGGGAGGATAAGTTTCCGCACAGCATATACCAAACTATAGTCCTAGATTCCTTGATGAATAACACCAGAGGAAGATATATTTTCTGGTGTATTTGTTAAAATAAGGGCAATCAGGGTGGCAGACGTTCCCGTTACCCTTGTTGGTTCATGAACTAATTGGTCCATTTGGTGTAAAGAGCACAAGAATTGCAGTCTGCTTGTATGGGGATCTGACGATGCCTTTTAGACATCGCAATTTTGATCACCAATTAAAATCATCTCTTTATTTTCTGAGTCGCATTTAAAGAAAAATAGATCAAACTCATCAAATAAATTTATATCAGAATTTAGTGGTCTGTACCAGGCACATGTAAAAAAATTATTTACTACGGGGTCGGCTACTTTCGACACACAGCATTTCCATTTCCTTCTCTACTTCAGTTGCGATCAACTGGATTGATGCGTTTAAGTGATTTAAGAATCTGAAAACCACTAAGACCACGGCCTTTGCAGTTAACATATCCAGTCATCATTTTGCGACCATACACTACAATATTTAAAATCGACATATATTACATCGTTAATGGACTGTTGAACAATGGCGTCCACTTCAAAATCAGTCAATTTCTTTATTCCGTATTTTGGGCAGAATAGTCGAATATTTCTCTCGGAGTAGCCTCTTCTAACATCAGGAAAATTCTGCTTAAACAAGTTGCTGATCTGCTGGTGAGTGTAATTCTTCTTTACACAATCTCTTATAACTTCGATAATTTCTTCCAAGTATTCCGTCATATTATCATGTTGACGACACAATTCGCAACTGATCAAAAAGGATACCCTTTTTTGTCCATTTGCAAAGTAGCGCAACTGATCAAAAAGGGTATTTTTTTGTCTGTTTACGAAATAACTCAGTTGATGGGAAAGGGTACGCTTTGCCGTCTTTTTGTGAAATAATTCAATTTATCATAAAGAGTACCCTTTTTCGTATTTTTGTGAAGAAACTCAATTAATCAAAAAGTATTGGCAAATGGTTTTGATCGCTTTTAAGTGAAAACGTGATCAGACATAAAAAGGTGATCAAATCGAACAAATGCATTCATGCAAAACATATTGAAATCCCTTCCCTTTTTCAAGAGAAAGTGTAGGCTTTTTTAAGTTTGGCAAAAAAAACCTCATCAGTTCGAAAAGGGTATAAAATTGCGTTTCATCAATAAGATTAAATCAGTCGAAAAACAAATCTGATGGAAAATTTACCATTCAACTTTCAGGATTTGTTAAGTTTTACAATTGCCAGAACTTTTTACTGATTCTCAACGTTGGTAAATCCTACCTAAAATACTTTGATAAACCGTCCAAAGACTCCACTAACTTGAATGAATTTACTAATAGAAAACCCTTCTTCATGTAATCTTACGTCGGGATCAACAGTACTCAACAATAACCCAGTGGGTACACGACGTCGCTTAGACGTCGAATTTAGCATCGTTTCGACGTAGAGTAGGCGTTGAAATCAGGTCGCGACGTCGACCGACCTGATATCGACGTTGTTTCGACGTCGAATCTAAGTTGATTTGATCTCCAAATCTGACGTTGATTTGATTTCGAAATCTGACGTTGATTGACGAACAAAAATCGTCGTCGTTTCAACGTTGCAGTCCTGACAATATAAGACAAGTCAAATAAACGACCAACTTTATCATATTCAGTTGTAACTAGACTCGTCATGTATAAAGATCGGCATTTGAAACGCGTTCTTGATTATTTAAAATAAACAGCCAATTCAGGCCGATCAGCACTCAATCAAGGCTCACATCAACAGTTTATTATTCCTTTCGTATTGAAGTACAAGCGGAAAAGTTTCGCTCACGGTATTTAAAATTATTGATTCATTTAAGTAACGTAATTTACGTTAATCTTTGTAAAGTAAAAGTGAACTACATTTTACGAATTATGAATTAAAATCCTGGTTTGCTGGCATGATCAACTTTTGAATTTAGTTGGATCATTTTATGAATAAAGTAAATGGTTTGAACCTGGGAGAATCGTGACATGTTTGTGGAAGTTGGTCGTCCAGGTTGGTGTAGTCTTGAGAAAGACTGTTGGTGGAAGTGACTTTCAACAACAGTCTTTCTCAAGACTACACCAACCTGGACGATCAACTTCCACAAACATGTCATTTTATGAATTTCAACCAATCAGGCGAAGGTTACGTACCGTTTAGCAACACAAAAGTAGAACTCTCTTCGCAGAGGTCCTCCAGCAACATCAACCAATCAGAAATTCGGAATTTTGATCCGGCCGTGCTATGACGCGATATTTATAGTTGGTGAAGGAAATTTTCGAATGTTAGTATAATGCATTTTGAGACCCATCCGGCACCAGTTGCAAACTCTAAGGCCCCCCGGCCGGGAATGGAACCCGCGAACCCTGCGAATCTAGTGCAGTGCTCTGTCAACTGAGCTACGAAGGCCACTGCCGAGAGCATGGTTACGAATTCTGTATATATATCAGTGGGAATTCCGGTTGAGTGAAGGGAATAATACCCTTATTATCAGTCGCGGGTTCGATTCCCAGGCGGAGGCCCTAGAGTTGGCAACTGGTCCCGGTTGGGTCTCAAAATGAATCATACTAACACTCGAAAATTTCCGTCACCAATTAAAAATATCATTTCATGTTACTGAGTGTTAATGCTAAATATTCCGTGCTATGAAGCTATGCTTAATCCGTCCTTTTTTAAAATTAGTGGAGATGTTGAGATTCAAAACTTTTATGTAATGGATTCTGATTACAGATTTCACAAAGCTAGACCACATTTCTTTACCAGCTGACTTTGTTTGATGAAGATATTAATCAATAAAGTACTTTTAAAAGAATTGACCAAATGCAATTTCTCATACGATACATCGTCGGAGCGAACTGGCTTAAGCTTTTCATCTAACGTACAGAGATTCTCTTGTTTGGCCTTATCGTCGATTTTGGAGTCCTTGGAAAGGAAACGTTGTATCTCTTGTAATGATTATGACTATTGGTTTCTGTTCAATATATTCAAATAAACAGGAATCTGGAGAACTGCGAAGTCAAACTTAAAACGTGGATCAGTACCAAATTGCAAAGAAAACTTCATATTCCCTTCGGTATGACTAGTATGTTTCAATGATTGTATCATCGACAAAAGAACAGTGAGTTCCTAATGAGATCTTTGTTGGCTTAGTCAAAGTTCTTGGGACAATTTTATGAACAATAGTAACAGAATATATAGTGAACAGTGAGTTCCTAATGAGATCTTTGTTGGCTTAGTCAGAGTTCTTGGGACAATTTTATGAACAATAGTAACAGAATATATCGTGCTATATCATCTTGTCGAAATAAAAATTACTGTTTGTTAACTTGTGAGTATCGGTATGTAAAATTGTCGAAGCAACCTTTAGAATAATAATAAAATACCTCAAAGTTTGGACCTTGTTTCGACTGCTTTTCAACGTCGTTTGTCCACATCGTATAGACGTTAATAACCCAACGTCGATTTTCTGACGTTGTATCGACGTCGGTAGCACAACGTCGATTCGATTTGCGTTTTCAACCTCCAATCAATGTCGTTTCGACGTCAAACATGCATGACGTTGTTTCGACGTCGTTTCGACGTCGTTTTGCCCACTTGGAACTCAAAAGAAACTACAGAACATAATTATCAAATATTGCAAAGACGTTGATACCAAGCTCATTTTTGCAACATTCAAAATCAGAGATAGCTCAGCAATAAAGGCGTAATTCCTGTTTCATTGAAGTCTCACTTAGTTTACTGCTTTCAATGCGCAGGCTGTAAGGCTATTCATGTTTGAGAAAACAAATCAATCGGCATCTCCAAACAAGAATGAATGAGCACTTTGAAACTGGCAAAAACTGTCAGATCTACAAGCACCTCCATGCAAAATCTCGGAAAATTGCAAAAAGTTTGCGATCCTTCCTGCTTCACAATCCTGGATACTGCCTCGAACAAATTTCTGCTTAAACTCGAAGAACGATATTACATTCAACAAAATACACCGGAGCTCAATAAACAAGTGGAACATATAATATTAACTTTATTATAATCGTAAATCATTGTCATTGTAAATTGTATTTATGCTGTCTGCTATATATATATATGTTTTATTTTTCCATATACTTATTTAGTTAAATATTCTATTTATCCTAATTAATGAAGATTTTCGTTAGACTTGACGCGAGCAATTTTGACTTGATCATACCAACTGCATGGTTAATTTAACTCTTCATTTTACTCAGAAGTTAGCCTACCATGAAGTGCTTATTGCACAGGCATATGTCGTTACGCTTATGCCTATGCCGTAAGTGAAAACTAAGCTTAAGCAATTTTATTCAAATGCAGTGCTAAATAACGTCGCTAGTGTTATTTAAACAGAATTGATGGTTTGCAAGTGACGTCATAGCGATCATGTTGATTAAGTTTCAACAAAAAATCCTCAAGAGCTGCTATTGTATGTGGAACCGACGTATCATTGTCTTCAGAGTCTCAAGGGATTGATTTCAAATGCAATCATCAATATCATTGTTAAGATTTCTAGTGAGAAATCATAATCACCTATTTCGTTCTTGGTAACTAAGCACATCTACAATAAGATGAATAAAAAAGTAGATCTCTTGACAAGATATTTGAACATGCTCAACAACTCAATGAACTACTCTTCATTAATGTTTTATATTTCCACTTCAACTAAAGAATTTTTGCTACCAATATTTGAAATGAAGTTATCTAGCTGTCTTTGCACTTTTTTGTCTACTGGATTACAAGGTTAGTTTGTAAAAAATCTTCCAGAAAATACAACTTCCTGAATGAAAGTTTCTTTCAAAGTAATAGCCAAAAAACGTGTAAGTATATTCTGAACACTTAGCCCTTTCTACACTCCAGATTTCCACAGATATTTTTTTCAATTCAGTTCTGAAACTGACAACTATGCACTTTTTAATTCACCAATGTTTCATCCGAGAAATTAGATGCAGATGAACATAGCCTTAAATTTTAATACTCTTGCCATTTAACATAGTTTCAATGGCACGGCATGGTAAAGAATTTTTTATAAGATAGGCGTACTATCTTATATTTTCGTGACATGGACTCGGCTTTTTCTCCCAAAATTTGGGATGATTGGTAATTATGCTAGCTAGCTGTTTTGAAATGACACTGACACGTTGCTAAGCTGCCGATACTATTAAACACTACAACTTTGTCATTATTTCTCAATAAGAATCTCCTTAATTTGAACATGGTAATCGCCCTTAATCCTGTTTCCATTAAGCTAACGTCCGCCAGGATAGTAATCTTTAACATGCACTTCTTAAACCTATCATAACAATAATTTTTACATTCATAAAAGGTAACGATTGAGTTACTAAGTTTTGGAACATGTAACTATGACTTGTTTAGAATCATTAGCAGTTTGTGTGCATCAGTTAATGAGTAAGAGTGATTATCACCTAAAGGTCCAAGAGACAATACTCGAGCCGCGATGAGAACTTCAGTTCTTTACGTCGAATATTATTACAAATGTTCCTTATAATCCACTGCTTAATCCAACAATTTGAGCTTGATTGTTACATTTTAATACATTCAAAGGGATCTGTACGAACATTTTAGAACTTAACGCCTTACTGCGCACAACGACGTAGTCGAACTGAACAATTAAGCTTTAATGACCTTTCATTGTTCATTCATATGTCACACTTATCAAGTGTATGGTAAGTGCACTGTTTTTCGAATATACTGAACTGTTGACGTCTGTTGACTTTGAAAGGCTAATACTTCAATCATCCGTGTTCCACTAAGTTTATCATAAACTCTAGTGAGTAAAATACTGGGTTAAATAAAGACATAGTAGTCCAGAGTTCAAGAATTGAGGATAAATCTTTAAATTATACGGTGTGGTCTCAAGACATTTGTTTGCAGACATCGATGGTCATGAGGTACTCGGCTTTAGTAATAAGTCGAACAAAATCCTTTTAAAGCTTTTTAAACAGGAGAGCCACTGGCACTGTCAAAACTAAACCACGGTTTTTTGTAAGGTATGTCTTGGTTTTGATATATATCATATATAGCATTTGTACAGCCGTAGTGCAGGATTTTTGCGAAGAAGTCGTAAAGTGAAACTTTGTTGTGGTTTCCAGTGCTCAGAATTTCTAGGCACCTTCACATAGAGATACTCAGTACGTTCAAAAAAACGAACATAGGTGAAGGTAGCAAGCCTATGCAAACATACTTAGAATAGAAAACCTGAAAATATGCCGTTTTGACATGTCAAAGAACGCTTGCACATTTATTTTGAGGTATGGACTATTGTTTGGAGCTGATTGACATATGGAAGAACTTTAGTTCAGCTTATAAAGGGCTGATCATATGAGCCTGGTTGATTCGTGTTGCGAAAATCTTTCTACGTTTAAAGATAATTTGAATTAACTTTGGGCTGCTCCTACAACTAAACTAATTGTGCTTTTCAGTTTCAATTTGAACGTATTGTCGGTCCGTATTGGGATCTTGATCAAACAAATCAGCCCGGTTCATGTGAGTTTAGAGGCTGATTACGTGGATGAATTCCAGCTTGAGCTGATATTTTAGGCCAACTGACGGTACTGAAAATACGGTAAGTGCCAAACTTTTAGCCTGGCTGGCTGAACATATAAAAGGTCAGACGGGCTGAAATTTTTGTCTTGTAATCACAAGTAAACTTTCAAACGGAATTCTTTGTGAGCCCGAACTCGGATTTAAGCTTCCTCTGGGCCGAAATGTTCCATGTACATGTAATTGAATGATGAATTCTCTGAATGTCCTTCGTGGGTCCGAACTTAAAGTCTGCATACTCTTGAAGTACTTCAACTACTCTTGTTTTAAATCATTCAATATGGTAACAATGGTAACATCTCAAGTCTTTTTCAAGAATGAGGAGAGCATGGTCATGGCTATTGGTTCATGGTCAATGCCAGAATACCATGTGTTAACCAACCTTAGTTACGTGTCCAAAAACGTTCAAAAACCAGAGATATCATTTTAATTTAAGCCAATCAGAGAAAAACGTTCGTGTTTAGTGGTGAACCAACGTCTTCATATAATTCTTACACAATCGAACTCATTCTGTAACAAATTCGTAGTGAGTTTATGGTTCATTATTTAATGGAATAACTTATCATTTGATATGTAGCCACTTATTAATTAGTGGTGACAGTAACCTTTTGTTTTGGCTAAGAGAGCCAAAATTATTCCATTAAACTGAAATTTGATTTCCATGTCAAATCAGAAATTCACACAAATACCTATTCAGAAGACTTGAATTCCTGATGAAAAAATGTTTTTTTGTGTGCATTTGAAGATATTATACCTAATTTAATACTTCGAATTGGTGAATAGGCCAATAGCCCAACAGGTTACTTATAACTTACCTTTCTCGTTAGCTTTAAGACAAGGCCTGGAGCTTATAAATTTCATATAAAGTTGAATTTTTATTTACACTTGAATTAAATCTACTTTACATTTACCTTCCGTATGTAAATCCAACCACCAAATTCCAGACGGCCTCGTTTTAATTAAGAAATTACCTATTGCTTCCTTTTGTGCTAAGAACGACTGGACCGCTTCTTGAAAGCTAAAATACCCTATCCGATCGATGTACTAAGCAATGGAGGTATTTTTTACACAGACTGTTATCTGACAAAAAAAATAGGGCATGAGTGGGTAAAAACATCCAGAGCGACCCACTATTCTTTCTGATAGATATTCAAGGTATCAATATATTTGATATATACACTGGATACAGTTTATCAACACAATAAACTATTGGATTCAGGAAGCCAGTTACATTGTTTATAAGCTATCCGATGGAGCAAGCCAGCTGGAGAGTTTATTCGTTAAATTAATTCGCCAGAAAAATTTATTTGGTTCCATCAAAGTCATTTCTACGAAGTAATTAAACATAATTGAATTACGAAGATACTCTGGTTCAGTTTAAGAGAGTCAGTTATAAGCTCGTATCTGTATGAGAAAAAAAATAACATACGAACCGAATATTGGTGGTTAAGTAAGCGAAATCTCGTGGAATGATTGAAAGTTCAAGTTTTTCGCTATTTCACTACATCTTTTTCTATCTTAAACTGCATGGGACTCGAGTAATTGTTGTTTGTCCTTAACTTTTTTACATTTCCTCTATTCTTTTAGCTATAATGGTAGTTAATAAAATAATCTTCGTCGAAGGCATCGTCCTACTCTGGTTATTTCCTTCAATCTCATTAATCGCGTCACACTCCTCCTTCAATACTTATTCTAATTTAACCCATACCTGTAAAATTCGTCCATTGATCGTTTGTGTTGATGTGATGGTCGTGAACAAAACCTGTGTTGATCTGGAATGTTTGATTTACTCTGGAGGAAACAAGAGTTTGTGTGCCTCAGTTCCTACCACACATAATCTTACAACGTTAACCAATCGTACTCAGTCGTCTAATTCTACAATTTCTAATACCACCAGTGCAACATGTAATGCTACGTGGATATATCCAGCAAACAAAACTCTTTGCCTAAATGAAACTTCATGGAATAAAACGATTTGTGAGCTAAACAATGTGACATGTAAGGTGAATTCAACTCGTTGTGTCTTAAGCCCTGTTTTTTACATTGGTGGATTCTTTAACTTAAATAATTTGGATGGATGGGGAAACCTTCCAGCTTCCCAGCTTGCAATAAAGGAAATCAACAACGATACGAAATATTTGACCAACATTACTTTGTCTTTAATGGCTAAACAATCCACGGAGGTAGGATATATTAATTCTTCCGTCTCTCGTTTTCATTTTGTTATTTCCGTCTTTTCTTTCGATCGTTAATTTCTTCCTCTAACCCGCGGGCCTTTGCTAAATTTCATTCACTGACTTTCATTCTGGCGTGCTATTTTCTTTTCTATCTCCTTCACTCACACCTTCATATCTTGGTCTTCTCCTTTAATATTCCAGCTTTTATTTTTCGTTTTCTTAAGTGTTCCATCTCGTTTTCTTTTGTTTTTCTAATTAATGCTAATTGTTAAATATTTTTAGGGTCTGTTAAGCCATGGTACACAGTTACTGTATTCCTACTTTAGCTCTGGTCCACCAAAATTAATGCTAATGCTGCCACAGGAAAATGATCTTGCTAGAACGGTGGCCGCTTATTCAGGGTTAGAGCAATGGGGTGCATTGCAGGTGAGCAGGATGAATTTAATTACAAATTAAGATAGAGAATGACGAGAGTTCCCCGACACATCGTTTTCTTGGTCATAAATAGGGCAACCGAGAGATGCTATGGGCCCAGGAGTAGAAGCAGAGAAATCGATAGACCCACTCCAGTTAAAAATTAATTTGAGTAACATCATTAACTAAAAGCAGAATAACTCGCTGTACTCTTTAATTTTAGGGAATATTTTATGAGACGTTTAATCCTAAACTTGACGATTTCACGGTAATACACTAGTACCTAACCAAATAATCTTCAAATATGAACAAAGCAGTAAAGCTTTTTAAAGCTAGTTAAATTCGGGCAATGTCAAGCTCAAAATTTTGGCACCTTTAAATTCTTTCCTTGATCTTTAATCGATTCAGTATTGCACTTGAGCAATAGTTATTTATTCTAGTTCTTTAATAAGAAAAACTAGCTCCAAACGTTGATATCGCTTCAACAAAGAAAGATCATCTACGAGGTCTTTTCTCCATGCATACAAGAGCCCACGGTCCATTTGAATTTCGTTGTTTTCCTGTGACAAATATAAGAGCCCGGCATAAAATACGAAGGAAAGGCATGATAAAAACCGCAAGGAAATGTATACAATATTCAATAGTTTCTAACGTTTCGTTTCCATACTTGCAACATCTTCAGAAATAGAATTACAAAGAATCAGAGTACGATGATATATAGCGACACAGGCCATATCAATTACAGGCGTTAACCAATAGAATGTCAGGATAAAAATAAAATACTTAAACACTGAACAGAAGGTCTGCTCGTGTGGGAGCTTGGTGAATATCAGAACAACTAGAAGACGTTCATCAAGCTCGTTTACTCAGAAAAACGATTCTGAGCCCTAGACGGGAATCGAACCCGCAACCTTCTGATGACCATTGAGACGCTCTAACCATTGAGCCACTACGACTCAGATGGCGAGCTAGGCTGCAGGTTCGTCATATGTACTGCCTAAG
>JBAHVQ010037293.1:0-29891 GCA_036872915.1 Nanipora kamurai | reverse complement strand
TCGCCTGTGCGTTTCGTAACGGGGGCTGGGGAGAGCTTAGATTAGAACCTAGTCTTTCATAAATACCGTGCGTTGTTAAAAGAAAGTTTTGCATAATAATTTTGCTTTTACAGGCGAAAAACAAAGGGTAAACAAATCGGTTTCCATGGCAACGAATGATATTCAGTAAAAAACCTTAAAATAAACAGGTTTTATGCACAAAATCATGAAAAAAACAACAAAGGAGTAAAGTTTGATAGCCTATGCCTCATATAAACCAAAAAAAATTTTAATTTTTTTTTAAAAATTTGAGGGGCATTCCACCAGGGAACCCTTAACAGGGGGTTTTATGCAAATACACCAGGACCTACGTATGAATGAACACAAATGTCATCACTGTGATTGACGAGAAGCCAAAAACATGGCTGCATAATGGTTCCTACGTTAATAAAACATATTCTTTGAATGGAAGTTTTTAAAATAAAACTTGTGTATTGCTACTTACGTGGATAAATCATAAGTGCCCAGCGCCACTTCTTTACGTGCCCTCTGCTGTTTTTGGCTTCGCAAGAGTATCGTCCCGAATCCTTCACAACGGCGTTCTTAATTGTGAAGGTGTTTCCAGACACAATGTATCTAGGCTTCCCGGATGATATTCTTTGTTTGTTTTTACCAAAAAAGACGTAACTTACACCATTAAGTGGGCATGTCAGGGAAATGTCAGTTCCAGGCTTACCAACCTCGATGCAGTCCTTGCCAATAAAACCTTTTGAACCTGGAAAAATGTAATAATCTAGGTTTAGGATCAGTTTTAATGTTAGGACCATATTATGGTTTACGGTAACTCGTAATGTATTCGCGGTAGTGTATTCCCTATATAATGTATTCGGGAATGCATTCTCTTGTTAAGGCAACCCTTATTTACCAAACAAGCATGATTTATTTCATCATAGATGCGTCCTTGGTCCTATGTCATATATTAATCACAGGAAATGAGGAAACACCCTGTGCCGCATATAGTAAAATTTCAAACAAGGCTAGTTCTGCCAAGTCGTCAAAAAAAATGTACAGACTGACCAAAAATAAAACAAGGTTAAATTAAATAATAAATCATATAATAAAACTATCATTGAACTTGGTTTCGTACTTTAATGGCGTCTCGCAGATCAGCTTGCCACTGACAAAGCACGTCAACAATGATTTGCTCAACGTGGTCCTAACAGTAATTGGTAATAGATTCTCAGCAATATCGATTTTTCAGTATGTCAATAAAATCAGGAAAAAGTTAAATAGATGCATTTATAATAGATGCAGGGTTAATTGGGACTGGAGAGTGCTGGAGTCCCCAAATCCCCCATCTGTTCCACGCACTGACCCACCACACTGGCTCTAGTCTGGTAATATATTGGTTCAGTTGGTTCAAAAAAATAGTTCAATCGCTCAACTGCAACAAGGATAATATCGAAAGAAGGGAGGGTTAAGAGTCCTTACGAACCTTGCCCTTTCTTCCTGCATTATTCCCTCTCCTTGGCTCAGTCATTGTAGCGTTCAGTCCAGCCGCACGCATGTGAAAAAAAAGTTTTAAGTGCTATCCTGTGTAACTGTATGTACAACATGTACCGACATATCGCAAATTGACTTTTTATTTTGTTGATTTCCCCATTGTCCTTACTGAATTTTGATTGCCGCGAATAAAATACCGTAAATGTTAATGTTTCTTACATTGACGTTATTGAACTTCAGTTTAACGGAATATTTAATTACTTCTTGTAAATGAATTTACTTCTAGCGCAATTATGATTTAATTGGCGTTGTTGACGTTTGAAAGGCACTATTGAGGATGACAATCGCTCAACACCGTTTTCGCTTTAATGAAGGACAAAAGGTGTAATTGTTATTACCAGTCTTCTTCATACAACATATATCAAAACATACGCGTTATCGCTAATCGACTGTTTATTTTATTTTGTTGATTTCCCCATTTTCTTATTGAATTTTGACCAACGCTAATGAAATACCATAAATGTTAATGTTTTTTACATTGACGTTATTGAACTTTAATTTAATGGGATATTTAATTATTTGTTGCAAATGAATCTACTTTTAAAGCAATTATAATTTGATTCGGGTTGTTGAAGTTTGAAAGGCACTATTGAAGATGACAGTCGGTCTAATGAACGACGCTTTCGCTCTAATGAAGGGCAAAAGGTGTAAATAAAAGTGAATTTTTAAGATTTGGCAGGTTTTGATTTGACGTAAAAGAGCAAACGGGAAAATATGACGTTTGGCTAGTTACTGATGTCAACGGGAAAGATGGCGGCTGAATATTTAGATACAAAGCTTTTTAAGCTTTTATGTGCAACAAAATTAAGTTTGTAACAACTTTATTATTACCTAATTTAATGTCCTTGAAACTCTATCCTCCTATACTATAGCAAGAAACTGTGCTTACTGCGCGCAGTTTTCCGAATTCGCTGGCACGTTTCTGGACCTTCCCCGGATATATTAATCAAATAATCTGAATTAACTTTAAGCTGGTCCCGCAGCCAAACTAAACAAATTTTCTGTCTAGCATCAGTTTGGGTATAAACCACAGCCGCGGTATTAAAACCATCATCAAACGAGTCATCGCGTCTGACACAAATCATCTCGATTCACAATCAGTCCCTCAGTGCCGTAGCTTTCTCCTATTACACCTTGAACGTATGCTTTTTCAGCGCATATTAATTGTTCTGGCGATCAATGTAGAACTAAGTCTGCATATTTTCTAACGAGTAGTTCAACACATTACTGATCAATTCCATGACAGTGGAGCTATGTTGTTCAACTCTCTTCCAACCTCCTTAAAAGATAATAATTATACAGTTTCAACCTTCAAGATCTAAATAGCAAAGTCATTCACCAAGAATACTTTGCCTGTGTAGCTTGTAAATATAAAACAACCCATAAATAATTATTAATGCATGTAACAATTTATGAACCATCCTGTAATCTTGTGTTAATTCGACGGAAGGCCATCTGGAAGAATACGTGTGTAAAGATGTTATCCACCTTTATTAAATAAAGTTTGTAAGTAATTCACGGAGACTTATGCACTCTGATGAAGAACATTTACCCCTAAAAATGTTGTTGATCAATTGAGGCGAATGTACTAATTTAGCTTATTTAACTTTTTCCGTCGTATAAGAATCATACTGGACGATTTTGACGGACTATTTATAATGCAATTAAAATGGCCCAAAAGATTGACGCGTGTTGATGTACTGTGTAATGTAATTTGCATTGCGAATTGTCATTTATTTGAAAATCATTTAGGTGCAACGTCGCCTTTAATCTTAAACATGCTTTTCAAAAGGTAAGATGAGAGTCTTGTTTTACTGGTAACTCACATCACAAAACAAACCCGTAGCTGATTCTTCACATAAATCAACGTGAGCGAAGGTATTTCTTCCTGCATAAGTACTAAAAGCTAGAAAGCCTCGGCTACGTTTGAAAACTGGGAATGACAATCAATTCAAAAACTGCGCAAGCAAGGGCGCAGCTAGAGGAGAAGTCGAGGGATCGCAAGCTCTGCCCTTTTTGGGAGAGAGTTTATGTGGTCCCTTTTTGCGACTGTATTTTCCCCCTAATTTTCTAAAGCCACGTGTATGTACTGCATTTGAAATAGAAATATCGTCCTGACGGTTCCCCTCTATTACCATCCAACCCCGGCCCCAGCTGAGAAATTTCTAGTTGCGTGAGAGTTGTAAAGTAAAACCCAGATTTCAGCCTGCTAAATTAAATTGGTGACACGTTTCATTTCTAGACAGCAGCTTTGTATTGGATACCTTATTTGAAACTATCTGAGCCTCGTCGTCCATAAGTACGTAACATTGACCTACCAAACGAGCAGATTGACATCATTGGAATAGGTTCGCATTCCAAAAATATCGACTTCCAAATGATTTTTTTTAAGGATCAATGGATGAATTTTCAAAAACTGTAAATTAACTACAATCACCAGCTTACCAGACAGCACCCTGTTTCTCAATCAAGAAAGGAATATGAATGGTGATTGAGTGTTGTAGAGAAATACCCGCTTGCACATATTCCAAGTTGTCTATGCACTCATTTTTGTACGAGTCCGTCTGGTATTTGTGTTTTTAACCTTCCAAGTTCAACGAAAGTTAAGTATCCTGTATTTTTTTATTCAGAAATTATTCACAATCTTTTCTAGAAGATATGCAGTAGAACTAACAAGGTCAAAGTCGGAGAACTACTGCCGTTAGCGTTGACAAGGTCAATAGCTCAGTTTGAAATAGCTCAGTTTGAAATAGCTCAAGCGCGACGTATATCTCGTCAGCCAATCTAAAAGAGACAGCGAAATCTTTATGCTAATGATGGGCCTTACACCAGCTGAATTCCATACGTACAAGCAGTTTAAAATAACCTGATGTTAAGTACTCGGGTCATCGCATTGTAATATATTTGGTTTTTGTGTACTACAATAATTCCTCCTCTCACACAGTCGGCAAACGTCGACTCGAAGGAAAAGCCCATAGCCCACAGATAATAATGATAACTTGACAATCTTCTTTTTTAGAATACTCAACTATCAAGAAAACATCAGTGATAAATTAATTTCCCTTCAACGTATATCTCTACGCTTCTACTATCTACGCTAATTCACGAGTTTTTTATATCTGGTTTACTCTTTTGTTACTAAAATCTGACGCATTTGAGAGGAATTTGGCGAATGTTTTTACGTAGTATTGCGGCCTAGCATGAGCTTTTACTCGCACAATGCCACGAATAATGAAATAATGGATTCGCCAAGGATACCAAGGCCAATATATACTGCCAATCAATACAAACAATCAACTACATAAAGACAATATTATTAATTTTCTGTCAGAGTCTGTTCAACCAACCATTGCATTTTAGATAATTTTGCATAACGAACCAATGACCGTTAGGGCATGAGATTAACAGTCAGTTTAAACAAAAACAGAATATGGAAATCTGATCTTCCCAAGTAAACATTTCTGTTAAACGTCTATGAAATGAACTATTCAGTCGCTTGCACATATTCCAAGTTGTCTATGCACTCATTTTTGTACGAGTCCGTCTGGTATTTGTGTTTTTAACCTTCCAAGTTCAACGAAAGTTAAGTATCCTGTATTTTTTTATTCAGAAATTATTCACAATCTTTTCTAGAAGATATGCAGTAGAACTAACAAGGTCAAAGTCGGAGAACTACTGCCGTTAGCGTTGACAAGGTCAATAGCTCAGTTTGAAATAGCTCAGTTTGAAATAGCTCAAGCGCGACGTATATCTCGTCAGCCAATCTAAAAGAGACAGCGAAATCTTTATGCTAATGATGGGCCTTACACCAGCTGAATTCCATACGTACAAGCAGTTTAAAATAACCTGATGTTAAGTACTCGGGTCATCGCATTGTAATATATTTGGTTTTTGTGTACTACAATAATTCCTCCTCTCACACAGTCGGCAAACGTCGACTCGAAGGAAAAGCCCATAGCCCACAGATAATAATGATAACTTGACAATCTTCTTTTTTAGAATACTCAACTATCAAGAAAACATCAGTGATAAATTAATTTCCCTTCAACGTATATCTCTACGCTTCTACTATCTACGCTAATTCACGAGTTTTTTATATCTGGTTTACTCTTTTGTTACTAAAATCTGACGCATTTGAGAGGAATTTGGCGAATGTTTTTACGTAGTATTGCGGCCTAGCATGAGCTTTTACTCGCACAATGCCACGAATAATGAAATAATGGATTCGCCAAGGATACCAAGGCCAATATATACTGCCAATCAATACAAACAATCAACTACATAAAGACAATATTATTAATTTTCTGTCAGAGTCTGTTCAACCAACCATTGCATTTTAGATAATTTTGCATAACGAACCAATGACCGTTAGGGCATGAGATTAACAGTCAGTTTAAACAAAAACAGAATATGGAAATCTGATCTTCCCAAGTAAACATTTCTGTTAAACGTCTATGAAATGAACTATTCAGTCGAGGTACTTGGAATATACGGAAATGCAAAGTAAAAACTCGACATATCTTTTAGGTATGGGTAGAGTGATGATGCAAACAGGATCAATATTGACCATTGATAACCCGTGTGTACATTATGTCTTAAATTGAGGTATACAGATCATTGATATAAAAACAACAGAAACTCCATATTTACAGTAAGAACATTTGTATCTGGATGGTACTTCGCTTAACAGATAACCCGCCACAAATATGTGTATGGTTTCAACTTACAGAAAACGGACTTGTTGCTCATCGAAATGCTAGAGCATTGTGTCCAAACACAAGCTACCACAAGTAGAAGAAATATCCAGATCATAACTTGGAACTTGTTTTCACTGCGTTATTTTCTTAATAGACTTTGCACTTTTATATTTTGCTCAAGAAATAAGTCGGAACAGAATCTCGCACCATCAACCTTGACAACTTATCTCAGGTTGTTGAAATTAAGGACTTTAAAGCTTTGCATCCAACAGTGACCTTAAATTTCGTAACCAATCGTTACTCAAGGTGTTGATATTGAGGAAGGGATTCTTTGTTTGCGTTGAATGATATCAAACGTCATTAATAAGCATAGTGATACGCCCCATTAACAATTCTATCATCACCTTCCCTTTCATGACTGAGACCAAAACCGGAGCCAAGTATAGTAAAATCAATTAAGATTTCATACTTGGAATAATTTGACGACCCACGAGATCAACTGCTCCCTCCCACCGTTGGTTTTGTCCAACAAGTTACGGTAAGTTGTGGCGAAACGTCTTACATACCTAACCTTTCCTGAGAAAGGACTCGGAAGTTGCACTCGTCATAAGTGTATTTAAATGACAAAAGGAGATTGGTGCAACTTCATTGATCATCAGGGTTATCTTTGCACAATCTTTATGGGATGTTGGGTGTGTCAGAATTTGCGTATCTTGGGTGGTATAAAACAAAACATATACCAAATATAATCATCTTCTAAAACTCAAGATATGAGTCAAAACACAAGAGAGAATGTTGAAATGGTAATATTTCGAATTTATTACAAATTTATTATCAGACCAAGTAGATTGACACGTAGACTTGAGGGTATTTTAATATGATAATTTAAGTAGTCATAGTTCGTTTGTCATTGCTCTCTTTGTTGACATAGTTAATGAATAAGAAATATTCAACGGTACCCAACATTCGCTCGTGTAAAGCATTCGTTATAAAAGCAATTAGCTCTTATGAAACACGATAAATCTGCCACTTTCTTTTATAAATATCATAAACAAGTTTTAAATGTGGTTCTTGACTTCAATCAAGTCATTATCTCGAGCTGGCGGGAAAATTTAGGAGAGGAAATTTCATAGTACCCAGATTTACATGAACATATTATACCCTGATTAATTAATTTATCTTTTAATTGGACCAATCAGATTGTAGGGCAATTATGCCAACCTTCTCGTCGTTTAAGCAAAATGCCCCGCGAACGAGTTTAGTACAACGTGTCACACGCTGAGCAAAATTTTCTTGTTAAAACATTCAAAAAATTATAAAGTCGGAACGACTACAAACCATACATCCACACCGACAACCGACATTGACATGAATTTTCCACTCTCGAAGAGTTCTATTTTCTAAAGAGTCTTTAAGATGTCATGTTAAAAATGTGATCAAATGCAAAGTTATTTCAACAACTCGTTCTGCGTGTTTGAACACGGAACAAAACACTCGGAAGCAATAAATCTCTCGAAAATACGCCCCTCGAGATTCATTAACTTGCTTGTGTTATGATACCGTGGTCCAACAATCGATTTTGTTGTTGAAATAGTACGGCCTTATTTTGGAAATAGCTATATCAAAAACGAAACAATGATATAAAAAAAATAGAGTGCTGCGTCCGCAGTATTGAACGGCTATGTAGATAATGAAAAGGTTTGAGAAACTGCCGGAACTTAAGAATACTTAAACTGACGTTTCGAGCAAAGGTTGAAAGTGAAACGTTTCACTCCGACGTAAGGTCTTCGCTCGAAACGTCAGTTTAAGTATTCCATGAGTATTCTTAAGTTCCGGCAGTTACTCACACCTTTTGATTATCTACATAGTATATCAAAAACAACTGCGTGTTGACAAGTGACCATTTTGTTTGCCGCTTCAACAATATTATACAGCTTAAACTTTGAACTTTGGACATGAATACATGTATGGCGTAACTGAAGAACAGATTTTAATCGTTAGGCTTGGTTTGCACGTGAGCATAAACACAAGCATAAGGACAAAACAAAAGGCAAAACAAATAGAATGTAGTCAAGCCTGAGACATAAGCATAAGATCATAGTCCAAGCATAAGCCAAGTGCTGAACGAAAGACAAAACAAAGAAAAGTTCTTGTTGTATTGTCTTCGCAAGTCTCAGAAGAGTAGTCATGCTTTATTTTCGTGCTGATCTTGTCCTGATGCTTTTGTCACATGTGTGAACCAGCCTTTAGAATGACACTAACATGACATCTGCATGAAAGAATAAGCAATATGGCTTGACTTTCTCTTCTGATCGACCGAATTTATTTTACTTATTTTACTTGTTATTTTAATAGAAAGCCATATGACGGAAGAAAAGATGAAATAATCGCTTTGAGTCACGAACGATTGTCTGAAAAGCTGATATTTATATATAATTTTTCTGAAGGCTGATTTCCATAGTTTTGCTTTTTCCTACGAAAGTATACGAATGGGGTTTCAGAATGCGTGAAATGTCTCCTCTTTCCACTTAAAAGAAAAAATGTAGTACTTACAATTAGTTTTAAAATACAAATCAGAAAGTGACACGAGCAAACAGATGTTCTGAGCTCTGTTTCCTTTTCTCCACCGGTATACGAATGAAGGAACAGTTGAAATGGCTGTGAATTCAGCGAAAATAACTACAATTGTTCTTGGTTCAGATAATCAGTTTTATGATGAAGGTTGAGGAACACGGTATCATTTTGTTACTATCGTTCGTCTTTATGTATACGATTCACTCCTAAGGGTTTTCATCAAGTACTGCAACAAACGAGGACGAATCATTAAAAATAATTCCATACGTGAGGGCGAACGATCGTATACGACAATCGTATCGTATTGGTGGGGCTTAACTCCATTCTGTACCAAACTCCGAATATAGAGGGATTTTATCTGGTGTCAAAACGGCCATGTTTAAGGTTAACATCATAGTTCCGACGTTTAACCCTACCCAGGCTGGTTTTTTATGACCTCAAATTATTTGGGGGGCATTTCGGTCCCCCTTTCTAAATCTTTATTATTCAAGCTGATTTAATGAAATTTGTGAGGAACTATAACAGGACTAAAACTACAAATTACGATATTCATTAGCTGCTGATTACTCATGACGTCACGAAATTCCCGCTTTTAGCGGTGTTTTCTAGTCAGTTTTCCCTTGACAAAAAATTATGCAAATTTAAAATTTTTTCAATTAAAGACTGTATTTTCAACCTTGGCAATCTAATGAAAAGATACAGAAGACATAAAGAACACAAGATTTGGCAGTGTAATAGTTAATAATTGGAACAGCGATAAGCATTACTATGGCAACAATTGAAGCTGTGTATTTGTATTTGCATTACAAATTAGGTGTTAAAAATGTTCAAATATTTCTTCTAAAGAAACTACTTTCCAAAAATCAAATTCCTAAACAATTTGCCAAAATAATCCTGCTTATCCTGACAATGTTAAAAAAACAAAAACAAAAAAACAACATAAAAAACCGAAAAAAAACACAACAAAAAATAAGAAAGAAAAAAACAAGAAAAATCGCATAATACATTGCGGTCAGCACGCCCCACCAGAAATTATAATAAAATGCCAGATTTTGCGAGAGACGTTGGTTCTAATGTTTTGTAAGCTGCCGCAGCATATTCCTATGCATTTGTAGCTCTCATTCGGCCACTAATTTTCAAAATAAACGATGTTTCAAAATGCGGTTGCCACCTACATCCGCAAATTACACACGAAAATGATAACCACAAAACTTTGTGAAAAGTCACCTGGTTTCGCGTTTCCATCTTCAATACATGCAGAGAAACCTCCAAAATACCTGTTGGGGTGGGGGGCATTATGGTTCCCCCAGCCTGGATAGGGTTAACAGTGCAAATAATCGATGGAAATACCTTTTTTAAGGGTTAACATTCCAACAAGGGAATACGTGAAACCCCTCTATACGACTTCAGAGGACTATTTAAACTTTCGCCATTTTTACAAGCTCCCTGTTTGAAATTGAAGTTGAAATTACGAATTTTGGAATCTACGCTGTAAATTAAGTGGGGAAAGTACGGTTCGTCACTACGAAATAAATTGTGATCAAAGACTAAAAAAGGTTTTTTTGCCAGTTTTATTGCCCGGCATTGGCGAGTTCTCAGGAGGTACAAGAAATTACTATTTTTGCAAAACAAAGGAACGAGGTCAAGTTTGTGGCATAAAGATCGTCACAACCATAAGATCATAGTCCAAGTGATGAGAAAAGGAGGGGGGGGGAAAGACAAAACGATGAAAAATTCTTGTTGTTTTGTCTTCGCAAGTCCCAGATCACACTTGGACTGTATCCGCTGTGAATCCCCTTGGAGAAAAAATTCGTATAAACGAAAGAATTTCCATAAATTATTCGATTTGTTGAACGTCGAAACTTTGAAGCTGTTCTCCAGTTGGGTTGATTAGCATATGAGTGCAAGTGGTCTGTTTGGTCTGACCCAGTAGCGTAGCCAGCCCGACAATTTAGTCCTGCTATGCAAATTTTAAATGATTATCCTTATTCATTTCTTTAGAAATTAATTGTTTTTACAGTCAGTGAACATGAAAATATTTGCATAGCAGGACTAAATTGTCGGGCTAGCTACGCCACTGGTCTGACCCCTCAAATATAGGTCGTGAGTGTATTATGAAAACCTTTGCAGTTTTCACCCACTTCCAACGATAAATTCATAATTAACCTACACTGCTGAAGTCAACTGAAAAAGTTGACTCGAGTGGGATTTGAACTCGCACCGTCGGGAATCCGGTCCGCCGAGTTTAGGTGCGAGTTCAAATCCCGCTCGAGTCAACTTTTTCATTTGACTTCAGAAGTGTAGGTTAATTATGAATTTATCGTTTCATATTACCCTAAGGATGATTCTGAAATAGAATTTTCACCTACTTCCTATTCGAATTTCGACTAGAAATCTGCATCAGAAATTGAGTCAATAATGTGAGCGTAATATGTCACGGTTCGTTGCGCAGCAGCAAATCTTGAGATGAAGTTTAGCAAGAATTTTTTCAATCGTTTTTTAACTTCCTCGGACCATAATGATTTAAGTCTGGCTCTCATATAATCGTAACGATTGTGCGATTAACGCACGACACAAGATTTTCCGACCGTAGGATTTTATCGCGCGATTATGGGAACATAGGAGTCTTACTGATCGTGGAATCTAAGTGTTGTAATTTGAACTATAATCAATGTTTTATATACTTTATTTAGTCAATACACAGATGATAAACTCAACCATTACGGTCTGCATTATACTCTTTGGTTTACAAAAGCATGTGTTTCTCTAGCGGGATACCTTAATTTTTCTCGGTAGTTCTATCTTTATCTAGCACTGCATCTTGAAAGTAGGTCTACTTTCACGACTGCTACGGTCACTGAAAGACAGTCTCAGGACTGCCGTACGATCGTATTGCTATATGTGAACATCTCCCCAACCGCCATACGACCCAAATTCGATAAATGTAATGTTCCACGTGTCGTTGCAAGCTTGGTTTTCAAGATCGTTTCAAGATATGAAAAGAAGACTATTTGATAGGCGAGCTATTAAAAAATCTTGTATTGTGCGATTATTACGGTTACACGAGAACCAGGCTTAAGAAGTTGATTACATGAACGGGCCTGGTTAACAGGTGTCACAAAAGTTATTCTATGGCCGTAAAAGATAATTTAGGTTTGAGCTTATCCTACAAGCAAACGACACCAAATTTGCTTTGGGGATTTATCTTTATTGCATTTTATAGGCATATTAAAATCTAGATTCAACGAATAAGCCCGACTAAAGTCCAGGGAACATCGCTGCGACTTTGTCGCAAAATGTCGGTTTTCGTCTTTCGATAGCCTGCGTAGCTGGCAGTTTTAGGGGCTGGGGGCATGACGGGGAAACTGTTTTTCCGGTATCCTGGCCTCGCCCCTAAAACCACCAGTTACGATACGCAGGTCAGTCCCTCGAAAGCCGCGCACTCATACAACGACCGGCAATTTTAAAAGTGAAACATAAGAATCGACCTGTATAAGTAGTAGGATAACTTGAAGAAAACAAGCGCAATATTCGTGAAAGGTCATTCTGAATTGTTTGTTGACAAGACCTCATTCCCATATTGACGCTAACATCTTCTTTACTTGTAGCTGGAACAATATGGGACGCCATTTCGATCATATGGTCTTTCGCTGTTTCCTCACTGGTAGTTTCAATTACCGCATGAGCACTAAAGGAGACACACTACTGTGTCACTAGATCACTAGAGCTCCGCGACAAGTCAACTCGTGACCAACTGCCAAGTGTTGAGACACACTGTGAAAATTGCTGGAGGCATGGTCATCTCAGGTATTTTTCAGTGAGATTTATTCTCGAAAGTATAGACATAGGAAAAGACAAATGAATCTAAATTTTAAGTTCTCTTCCAACACAACAAAATCAAATAAGAACAGAATCGAAACTTCACAAATATTATCCAGTACATGATCCTTCTCTGAACGCTTGCCAGAACCTACTCGAACTACAGCATTTTGAAATTTTGTGCTGGGAAGAGGGCTTGGGAACCGCGCAAACGTATCGCTGAGCTCCAGCAACATGGCGACAGCAAGTATCTCTGCTTTAAAGCTGACGTCGCAGATCTTTATGGAGGCTCCTTGGGGTAATTTTCAACAGGAGACCAGTGAACTCTAAAAAGACTGAAATGATAACTCCAGATTGAATTTTGAAGCCAACCATGGAGGGTGACATGTAGGAATGCCCAGTCCCTTTTACGAAAACAGTAATACAAACCTTAACTCCTTCCTGGCTGTATCGGTCCTCAGTGACCTATGGAGACTTTAGTATTTTACTCTAGCTAACGCCAGACGAGTTTACTCGTCCAGGGGAAAGTCCGTCCGTGGACAGGAAAGGGTTAAGAAAGTAAAAAATTTTATCATTTTATGTCAGGTTTGGTTTTTCTGAGACAGCTTCCCATACGCCCATATCAAAAAGAAGTAAATGGTCTTTCACCTTACCTATTCTTCAGAAACAGCCGTTCGTAACTCCTACTCTATTTTCGTTTACCTTGGATGTCCTAAGGGTTCTTATTAACATATCTTAGAGCAACCCCAGGGCGAAAGCTTCGTTAATCTTACACATGATTTAGTTTATCATTCAGGGATGTTGTAGTTCCGTAAAAATGAGAATTTACGAACTAAAATAGATCAAAAGACGGTCAGTATTGGCTTAGCTTTGCCGGTTCGTGGTAGCTACACGAAACACGCGTGATCTATACCTACATACTAGCCTCCATGGGCAGGAAATTTGATATCACCCGAATATAAGGCCAGGCTTCTGGAGTTATTTGTCCAACCTTTTTAGAGTTCAAAGTAGGACACTGACCACTAACTACGGCTGAGCACGCATGCGTAGACATCGATCTTGTCGAATTGTTATTCCATCACGACAGCCTTACAAATGTAAAATTTTTGGATGTTTGCTCTGGTGAATTTTTTAAACTTGGTAATTAAAGCAAACAGAGTAAGCTCAAAAATATATCTAATTTTCAAAATTTTTGATAAGACAGAATTTTTTAAAATCCACTATTGCAAAAGCCTATTGCAAAAACTCTACCTTCACAACCTACCCTGATATTTTAATACCTTATTCTTTAATGGAATATTTATCCTCGCGCCAATTTTCAGAAAAATTCACCGAAGCAATTCGAAGATAATGAGTTTTAAATGAGACAATCGTAAAAACATGCACATGTTCCAAAGCTATTCTTACCATTTTAACAATTGAAAATTGCACAATTCAACAAATATCTCATGTTTGTCATGCTTCTTCTACAGTTAAACATGTGCCTAGATAGAAATGCCCATAAATGGAGACCACACTAATTACATCCTGTAAACATAGGGAACCACTTTAAACGCCAGTGTTGACCTAGGTCGTTTAATTTTTTTTGTTCAAATTAGTTACTGACTTATTATACAGCGCGTGTATCTTTACATAATTTACTGATAAGGAGTTTGGAAATATCTTTCAGCTTCATAGTTCGACGCACATCTGAGGATCTAGTTCACGTTCTATATTTTAACCTTTTATAGTATAGAAAAATGTGATTGATGAAGAGTTACTCGTTTCAGTTAGATTCCAATTTCGATTCCTAACTGATTCCTAACTCGAGAGATGTTCAACTCGGGAAACTCGCTCTTTTGAGAGGTCACGAATACCTAATAGGTATCAGGATCTCAAGTTGCTCAGCTACTTCCCAGGATAAAATTTATTTCAGCAAATCAAAAAACGTCATGAAGCTTTTACGGATGCGAATCAATTATATCTTGGCTTACTGGGTGACTCGATTGGATATAAAAAGAGCATGAGTAGAAAATAACATAAAAAAGGTTGAATATGACTGTATACTCTTGATCTCGAATGATAAGAAAACAAGCTATAGCAAAAATATATTTTTCTCAAGCTAAATTAAAAGTGGAGTAACAGGGAGGAAAAAAGAGAATATATATATAATTTACAGATTAAATGTATTGTTAAATATTAAGATTTAAAGCAGATTCACAGCTCACCAGACGAATGCAGCTAGCAGTGACATCCAATGCAACCCACAAAGCCTTTCTTTCGACCCTCCTTAAAAATAGTATCAGTAATTAATTGTATGTATCTGTTTTTATTAATGGCTGTGCATCGCCGCAATTCAGATCAGTGACATTGTTCAGACCTCAGAAAGCTCAGCGATAGTCATGCCTTTGTTTGCCATATACTGTGCAGCGCGTCAAAACTTTTTGAAATGTACAATATGGCTCTTAGTTTAAAAAGGTTGGCCACACTTGAATTAAAGCAATTTTTATGACTTTACTGGACGAGCATTTTCATCATTTTTAGACAAGAGCGGTTTATCCATTCTGTTTAGTTTGGTCGTAGTCATTGAAGAACGTCGACTTGTCATGGGACCAACGAATTGTTTTGACGGGGTCAAAAGGGAGGCAGACTTGCTGCTGTTGAGAAGCTTCCTGGAGCTTTTGGAAAGGAGCTTCACGGATCTCCTCCTTGAAAGTTTATGTTTCAAACCAACACTTTTTCCTGGATTAACAAATTTTGGTGAAGTAGTCCTCATTGGCTGGCTCGGAGGGCTTTTGAGTTTAGAAGAGGCGTTTCCAGTCATATTTTTGTCGACACTCGATAAAGGAAAACCAGAGTTAGGAACTTTGGTTCTTGGAGATTTCTTCTTCCCATCGGTGTCAGTGGATTCGCCTGAGACAAATTCAAAGACATGTTGTCAAGATCATAAAACTCAAGGAGTTAAATTCGTATAAGCAGGGGGTTTAACCTTGGGGATAGATAGAGAGAAAAACATGAGGTTGCACATTGCCAGTCTCAAACTATGCCTTTTTAACAATTCCATATTATTCCCAACCTAATTCTTGTACTACCCCAATTATTCTTGATAAAAAAAGAACCAAAAGTATTCCAAACAAGCATTTAGTAAAATTAATCTCCATTTTCTGCGTCTCGACAACGTTTTGAATAGATTTATTCTCGACGTCAATGATCTTACCACTGACCACTGTAACTATCTGACCTATAGAATTATTAGACATAGAATGCGAGCTCCAATTTCTTGCCAGTGATCCGGAGGGGTCAAACATAAGGGTCACCATTCGACCTGAGATATCCGCTATTTTATTCTAAAGGAACTCTCCCCAGGACGAAACAAACAGTTCTGTCGGATATTGCTAATTGTCTCATAGTTTTTGGATGATACTGTAGCGTATCGAAGAAACTGGATAGTGGATTCGAACGTTGCACTCTTGGTACCTCACAGGGAAACAATTCAACAGCCGAGCCTTAGTTTCGAGCTACTTTTTGATAGTCGTGTACTACAGGTAAATCTAATACGGCGGATTTTTAAGGGCAGAAACATCGTTCAATTTGCTGTCTGTCACGTGATCAAGCACGTATTATGTGTCTAGTAATTCTACGGTCTAACCATCGCCATGTCACGTGAGAAATTACTTAATTACGACTACGTAATTTTGGATTTTAAGCCCATTATTCCTTTTCTCCAGAGAAAAACCATTCTTCTAAAGGATATTCCCGAATAATGAGCAGGGGCCTAGGTTGGTGGCTAATCTAGTTGTTATGGCAGGGGCGATAGCCTTCAGAAGTTTCGCTCTCGCACACGCGTGAACTTATTGAGCATTTTTGAAAACAAAGGACCAGTCGTCATTTCCTTTTATAACCCTTAATTCCAATGCTAATGGAATTGAAATGAGAAGAAAAAAAACTTATTAGAGATGTTAAGTATCTCGTTCAAGATGTAAAAATTGTCTTTGTTTGTACAGTTTCTTCGGCCACTCGTCATCTTCCTTTTTAAAGTCTTCATGGGTATTTTACGTTTTTGAGAGCTCCCTTTTCTTGTTACATTCTATTCAAAAAGAATTTTACTTTCGCCTGTGGCTGTTTGTCGTTCGGCACACGAACGTAGATCGTGAACTCCCTAACAAAATTTTAAAATGACCCGTCTTGTTTTGATTAAAATTGTCGAAAAATATTTTGTCCAAGTTTTCTATCAGCATGACAGAAAACTTGAATGTGCTAAATAGTTCAAATTTCAATGTCTCTATTATTATCATTATCATATCGTGGCTTCCGCTTAGGTTACACATATGGCGACCCTGCAAGTTAGCTCACCATTTGAGTCTTGGTAGCTCAATAGTTAAAGCGTCTCACCAGCCATCAGAAGGTTGCGGGTTCGATTTTCATCTAGAGCTCAGAAATCGTTTTTCTGAGATCATGAGCTTGATGAACGTTCGTCGGTAGTCTTATAAGGTATAACCGCTGGCCATCATATTAAGTGTCGAGTTATAAAATGCAAATTTCCGCGCGGTCCCGTAAATTCGACACTTTTATCGTAATAGTTACTCGAGTTGACAAATTTACTCACATTCAGTTTTTGGTGACTCTGCGATCGTAGTAACCTTAAAAAATAAAAATACAAATTATTTCAGGACAAACAACTTTGTTTTAGTGATAAAGATTTTAATATGTTCATCAGCACTGGAATACCAGCGTAAGACAAGACATCTACATTAACGACCAGCTCTAGCACAACTAATTGGTAGAAGCTTTAAAATTCGCGTAAACGTCTCTTCGTTTCCTTAAAGAAAAAGGCCTTCAAAGAATCATAAACAAAGAAAGTAGCAAATGATCAATGAATCATGTTAATTCTATCTATCAGTCGCCTGGTGTACCAGGGAAAATGAAGGCATTTTTGACGAGCGGCATTGAAGATTGTGACATTACTTACACTCGAAAGAGTGGAAGGATGTCATTGTAGTTTGCCGTTCGTCGACTTCAAATGAAGTGCAGGCCTCAAATTAACAAAAACAACATTTACTTCGATGTTGTAGAGTATCTAAATCAATTCAGAAAAAAGTCAGTTGAAACAAACTCGCATTTTACTGTAATAAAAAATCCAAGCGTTAATTTGGTGAGATTTCAAACATACCTGATGTCTGTTAATACAGGTTATTTTGGAGCACTGGCAATTGTCGGAACATTCGACCCCTCCCGATTTGCACTTGCATCTTTTTGTGCCGCAATTTGCTTTACAGGAGCAAGCCTATATCACCGAACAAAAACCTTTAGTTAACCATCTTGTTCTTGAGCGAAGGTAATCACTGAGCACTGTATATTTACTACACTTTGACTTTAATGATCTTGCCACAACACAAATATGACGTATATAATAATAATAATAAAATATATGTTAATTAATAGAAACAAACATATAATTAAAGAATTTTGGAAGAAGCTTGTTTTTACAAGAGAATACAAACTGTCCCATAGGTAGTTTACCAATATCATGAAATTTTAATATATGAAGTTCTCTGGATGTGGGATCGGTATGAACATCAAATTTGCTATTATTTTTACGATGCGTTTCTGTAATAGGACAAAACGATTAAGATTTGTTGGAAATGTAGAGACCCATACAATATTATAATATTGTAAGCATGGATAAACCATAGAAAAATAGACAATTTATAATGAAGATTTGAGGAGATGAAAGCTTGCTCTAAAAATTATTTTAACAGATTTTGACATTTCCTTTGATATACTGTATAAAATATATATGTGATTTCCACAACAAATTTGCATCTAATACTACTCCAAGGAATAGAGTTTCCTTTACTTGAGTGATAAATTGACCATTAATACATGGCTGAATATCAGGTCGCTGTCCTTTTTGTCTTGGTTTGAAAAGCATAAATTTTGTTTTCATTAAATTTAAAGAGAATTTGTTCAACTCTAGTCATACAGTTGATTTTTCAATTTCCATATTCAATGTTTCAACGAGATAATCAATATTTTCATGTGAATAAAATACATTAGTGTCATTAGCAAATAAAATTAAGTCTACTATTTTGGATACATTGCATAAATCATTTATATAAATTAAGAAGAACAAAGGACCCAAAATAGACCCTTGAGGCATCCCACAGGTGATTCTTTTGGAATCAGAACAGCAATTATTGTATTGCACAAATTGCATCCATTTATTCATATACCTGCTCATTTAGATAATGCAACTCGTTTATCCCTGGGGTTTTTTTGTGGTAGAATACGTCAACTTTTTCTGCAATAACTATTTTACAGTATGGCTTAAAGTGTTTGAGACAATCAGATTAAACGTTTTTTTTTAATTCTATTATTATTTACCGAATAATCGTTTTGTTAAGACGCAACTGACATGTTTTGGCTTCATAAACGCGGAACAAATTCCAGAGTAGAATTATAATTATCAGTTAGTGCATCTCAAACAGAAACAGTTAAAGGGTTGTTTACTGCCAAAAAAACATCAAAAAGTAACTGGCATTTCGTACGAAGGCCCTTCGTGAGAGTGAAACGTGGACCTTCGCTCAAAACGTCAGTTACTTGATACGTTTTTTGACAAATTAGCCGTTTCTGTTTGAGAAAAAAACTGCGTACGCAGCACTCCGTTTATATTGCTTAAAATTAGTCCATCTCGTTGGTTAATGAAACACGTCCTTACTTTAGTTTGTATGACTTTTCATCTGGATTGTTACCTTGATGTACACTGGCCGCTTGATTTTGTTACTTCTAGAGTATATTTATACCGACATTCTTCACAAAATACATCCACGTAAGAATGAATCATGCAGTGAATTTACTTGAAGTCTCCTATCCTTTTTTTCTTTTTTGCTTATTCTTCGAAACCATTTAATTAATATATATGATAATTTCATCAAAGAGTTTAGTATACAAATATTGGCAAAATGATCGAAATATTTATTTTTTCGAAAATGGTTTACGTAAAACAGGCCAATACAATTTTCTTGGGGTTTGCGATATTGTACCACTTGATTCTTAGTAACTGTAACCCAATTAGAAAAGTTTGTAATAGAAAAGATATGTATCTACAAAAATTACATGCAAAGAAGCAAAATGTTAGGCGATATTCGCAGACTTCACTTATTTCAATTTTTTTGGAAGTTTAAATTTTCATTTCCATTTTGCCACTAAGGAGAATGTTTTGTCTCATTTCGACTGAGCTAAAGGACAATTAGGTTGAACTAGCTGAATGCAAAAATATTAGAGAGTATCTCCAAGTAAAGAAAGGCTGTTGAAATTTTATAAAGTCATCAAAGAAGTCTTCAATGTATTTGAAAAAAGAAAGCATTAGAAATCGTATAACTACGTTGAATCTATACATCAAACTCCGTACAACTCTCCCGAAATATCATAAAGTTAGCTGTCAATTTAAAAATTCGATCCTAGCGCGAAGCTTGACGGGTAAGGGCGTACTTACATCAGTCAAAGACGCCCTGGAATTCCTCTTTGTCTTTGGTTTCACGTGTAAAGTAGATTTTCGCATCTTCTTTGATTTATGTTGATCAATTGGGGTAGGAACGTATTCGGAATCGTAATCTGTGGACGGAAAGTACATGTCGTCGTCCGGATCCTCAGCAGGCGAGTCTGGATCTGATAATTCGTCAAGCTCCACGGTCTGTCATGCAGAGGAAAACGACTAATTATTACATAAGCAATAAAAATACATCATATGCCGTAAACGTGCAGCAAATCACCTCGTATTACTAACACGACGTATTATTACTAAGCCATTTGTCAAACAGAATGTGTCATTCCTACGTCGAGTTTTGATTAGTGTGAATGGCGCCACAGAAATAATGGGGAGCGAGTTGTTACGACTAACATATACGCCATATGGTTACACACCTTTAGGGTATTAAGGAGGGTTCTACCGGAAACATGAAAATTTTTTCACATTTTTATTTTTCCGCTTGAAGAATGCTCCAGAATGTTCTTTTTTAATATAGTAACTATGACGTGAATATAGTTATTTGCTTCTTTGCAACTAAGATTGACACATCATTAAAGCACTACTAAGAAAATAAGGTCATTAAAAACGAGAGTTGGTTCAAATTCCATAGGAAGAGGAAAATCGATGAATTGGTTTTACAAGAACCACAAAACTGCTGGTAATCATTAACATCTCTTATTGTTTTGTCCCTCTTTTAACGACTGACAGGTTACATTTTGTGATTTTTTTGCTTCGAAACGCTTAGCGCAATTTTGTCTTGTAACAGAAACATTCTTTGCTTCTTGCGGTTTGCTTTGATATATCATAAAATTCTGTCGTAAACTTGTAAATATGATGACATATTTGAAGAAACGAGTATTTACATTGGGATGAGTTGAACTCCTATGAAATTTACAACGAAACTGATCGTTGACAGAGCCCAACATCATCATAAACACTAGTCCACATTTGCAATATTGGTATATTTTTGAAAAATTCGACAAGGACCTCCCTCATAATAATTAAAGTAGAAAAACATATACCAACCAGAGTTCACGGGAATCAAAACCACAAAACCAAACGTATCCTTGGCAAGATACTTTCCAGCATATCTGAATATACCAGTATAAATTTTCTAAAAAATCTTTTCGCCTAGCTACATTAAAAATTGGATCTCCGTCAGTTCCTTGATGCGACCTCCACCAAATACACAACAATGCCAAAATATCGCGTTGTTTCGACCTCTTGGTTCTTTGAAAAGTCATCGGCAGATCGACTATCACCCGAACTTTGCATGATGTCTCTTAAATCAGCCGCATCTTTAATCTGGAACCTTATTTCAACGGAATAGTACTTGGACGTAAAAGTACGTCTTGGGCACCATCAAAACGTCTCTCACAAACAAGACACTATAACCCCCTGGGATATGACTTAAGAGGAGGTACAAGTCATTCACACTTTGTCCGAGTTCTGTTTTGTTCTAAATGAGATTCCAACCAATTTAACAGCTAACGTAACACTCGTGAGAAGTAGCAAAGGACAGAATTATTTTTTCTTAATTTAAAATGGTATTTTTTTTCTTAACTTAACATGACATTTTCCCCCCTTTATTTTCAATGACATTCCCCCTTAAATACGGTGGTAGACAAGTACAAAACACAAATAAATATAAAATAGAAAATCACAAATAAGAGAATGATAACACAAATAAAAGAAACACAGAAAAAAACCTCAAAAAAAAAACCAGATACAAATAAAAAAGCGTGAAGCACAAATAAAAAAGATCAAAACACAAATAAAAAAGATCAAAAATACAAATAAAAAAGATCAAAACACAAATAAAAAAAGATCAAAACACAAACAAAAAAGATCAAAACACAAACAAAAGAACACGAAACACAACTAAGGAAGCATATAACACAAATAAAAAAGAAGTTCCGTGTCAAAGGGTGTGGGATCAGTTAGTTTTGATTGGCCTTACCTATAATTCGTTGCCAATGTTCAATATGGAGAGGGGGTCCCGTTGATTTATATAACGAATTGTAAGTCGTGTTACACTGATGTCTTAGGCACGTTTACAATTTTCCCGTCTTGTGGAATTAACCTGCACGAAAATGCATTATCTTCGTCCTTTCGAGATTTGGGCGGTCCTTCAAAGAGACCATCGTTACCACCAGAGTTCAAGCCAATTCCTATTCCGACGTTCGAGCAATTCAGAAAAAGAAAATCGGAAGATAGACTTCCGAAAGAAAAACAAAGCAGAAGGGATAAGAAATCTGAAGTTCTGATCAATATTGGAATTATGAATATGGTGAAAAGTGTACTCAAGCCCGTGAGAGGTAAAACCTTGATGATAGGAAGGATATGAGAATGGGAATGAGAATGGGAATGAGAATGGTATAAGATCACCCGAGTTTCGTCATTTGAAGAAAATGTTTCCTACAAAGTCAAACCGATAGCTGCAGCTTGCTTTAGAAAGATACAACTCAATTCAAGCTGCGGTAAATTATCTAATTAGGGGTTACGAATAGGCTACAACAATACACGATATTTATGCCTGCTTGTTGAATGAGACGACTGAGGAAGACGTTGATGCCGATAGCGATGTAACGGAGATAGAAGTAGCAGTTGAAGAGTTTCCTGAGTGGGTGTCTTCCACCTATACGGCGAATGAAACACTGCAGGAAAAGATGAAAAGGTGGCGCTTACAAGAACTTAATTCGCATGAATATTTAAGACTGAAAGTTAGGAGGCAGTACGTTTGGCAGGATACCATATTTAAGCTGAAACGTCTTGAGCAGAGTGAGCTGAAAAAGTTTTCAAAAGTTCAGTTTGTCGGTGAGCTGGCCGTTGATCAGGGCGGGCCATCCAGGGAGTTCTTTGCTTTGATCAATAAACATGCTCAAGAATACTTACTGTCTGAATCGGTATTTAGACACGATGTCCTCGCTTTGCAAAGAACTGAATTTAATTTCCTTGGTTGCCTTACTGCTTTAGGCCTTATGCAAGGTTCACTGGGGGTAAGGTGCCTGTCTAAGTCAGTATTTGACTATATTCTTGGTAAAAAATGGAAGATATATGTCCAACGATTGATGAAATACCAGACCCCGAGGTGCGAACCCGCATGGAGAATCTCGACAAGATTACTGACGAAAACGAATTTAAGGCTGAAGCATCATTCCAAAGCGACTTCCGATTTGAAGCCGGATTTACGAAGCCATTCAAGAAAAGGAAGAGTTTTTTAAATGCGTCAGTCTTCACCATACGATACAGTCCGGTTTGAGCCCACCACTTGGCTACAATTTAGCGAAAAAAATTCGGAATGAAAAGCTTTCAAACGCGAAGAAAGTGCACTAGTATGGAAAATATCAAGAAAAGTCTAACGAGGTTTCCCGTGGGCTTATTTTTGATGATACCTGGAATCCTCTACTATTTTTCGACTAGATAATATTCTTACCCACTGCCTTTCACCCCTGGCTATTCTTTTCTTCTGATAAAAACATAATTCTCAAATGTGCTTCGGAAATTGTGGGTAACATTTAAAATAGTACTCAGATAGATACCATCTAGCAGCTGTTATTAGACGCTGAAACATGGCTAAACTTTCACGCCAGTTTATTGGTTGAGGAATATTTAGGGTAGTTGCAACTTCTGTGAAATATTCCTCGCATAAATCATCGCTATTTTCAGTCAGTGTTTCATTTTCAGCTTCTATCAGATCAGCTTCGGCTGCTGGAATTTTGTGATCATTTTTATGGACTGTTTCTGGGAGGAAAAATAGTTCATTAGGTATCCCTGGTTGTGTATTGAATGCAGACTGACAATTCCACCGCTGCGTTTCTTCGTCAAGTTCTCTTTGTAAAACCTTGTTAAAATAGAACCAAAGGCACTGCTTGTTTCTAAATGCCCGTAGTCAACCAAGTGCTTGAAGAAGTTGATCCACCAATTTGCCCAAGAACGTCGAAGAAATGACCACCAGGCCTCAATCCTTTGGTTAATGTGAGAAGAACCATATCTATGACCTTGGAAACCCGACAAACAATCGGTACCATTTCCCCTACCTCGATCAGTGCGAACGGGTCTAGAGCATCATTCGATTCGTCGAACACATCGAAGAAAAAATATCCGATAACTCGAGGATCATTGTTGGTCTTCGTAACCACTAGCCACTAAAACCCATCGACACAGCCGTGTATTGAGAAGCCGAAAGGCTTCAGTTTGTCGTACCCGTCACAGTGCCAGTACCAGTGCCGTACCCGTCACAGTACTAAAATTTGGACCAGGATTGATATATTGTCTTCTCCTCGGTCGATGAGCACACCGTAACTGCGATCCTACCGGGTCAAGCTCTGGCAGTAAAACCTGAACTCCCGATCGTGGAACCTGAATACCATATTTCAGCGACATTTTTTCCACATTGCTCTTTATCCAAGTAAACTACCAGAACTTTGTAGCTCACTTGTGCTTCGTCAAACCGGCAACTATGGCGTCTTAGCCTGTAGCATTTTAGGCTGCTTAATGATGTCCTTTTGTATATATTTATGCTGTGATAATTTTGAAGGAACTTTAAAATGGTGATGTAATTAAATCCACAAGAAAAATAAAAACGAATAGCTTCTCCTTCTTCCATACTTGGGCACGAGATCGTAGAGACACTGACGACATCCAGCGACTATATTCTCGGGTTGTTTTTTCCTGTTTTGCCCACCAGTTTTCCAAGCGTTAAAGCGCAAATGCGCTTTTTCGATTTTGTGCTTGTTTAATTCGTGTTTTGTGCTTTTTTAATTATGTTTCGTGCTTTTTATGTGTGCTTTGTACCTTTTTGATTTATGTTTTACGTTTTCTTGGTTGTGTTTCGTGCTTTTTTTGTTTTATCGTGTTAATTTTGAGTTTTTCTTATTCGTGTTTTGTGCTTTTTTATTAGTGTATTGTACCTTTTTGATTTATGCTTTACGCTTTCTTAGTTGTGTTTCGTGCTTTTTTGTTTGTTTTATTGGGTTATTTTTGTGTTTTGCGTTTTTCTTATTCTTGTTTTGTGCTTTTTTTGTGTTTTGCGCTTTTCTTATTTGTGCTTTTTTTTATTTGTGTCTGGGATTTTTGTGTTGTTCTGTATGTCTTTTATTTGTGTTATCATTCTCTTATTTGTGATTTTCTATTTTATATTTGTCGTCGACATTACTTTTATTTGTGTTTTGCACTTGTGGGCCACCGTACTTAAATGACATTTTTTTCATAATTTAAAATGACATTTTTTTCTTAATTTTAAATAACATTTTTCCTCCTTAATTTTAAATAACATTTTTCTCTTAATTTTAAATGACATTTTTTTCTAAATTTAAAATGACATTTTTCTCTTAATTTAAAATTACATTTTTTTCTTAATTTTAAATAACATTTTTCTTCCTTAATTTTAAATGACATTTTTCTCTTAATTTTAAATGACATTTTTTTCTTAATTTTAAATAACATTTTCCCCCTTAATTTCAAATGACACTTTTTTCTACATTTAAAATGATATTTTTTTCTAAATTTAAAATGACATTTTTCTCTTAATTTAAAATGACATTTTTCTCTTAATTTAAAATGACATTTTTTTCTTAATTTTAAATGACATTTTTTTCTTAATTTAAAATGACATTTTTCTCTTAATTTAAAATGACATTTTTTTCTTAATTTTAAATAACATTTTTCCCCTTAATTTCAAATGACACTTTTTTCTAAATTTAAAATATTTTTTCCTCTTAATTTTAAATGACATTTTTTTTCTTAATTTTTAATGACATAAAACAAAACAATCCGAACAGCAGCATCTTGTAAATCCAAGATTTGAGTTAAGCCCAAGACAAAGAGGTGAATTAGTGATATTTCGATTTTATTCCAAAATCATCATCAGACTAATTAAATTACAATGAATAACTAATCAAGTTTTGTTTTATATTTTTTTCAAATTGTCGGCTGGTATTGGTTTTTAAATGACATCTTTTTTCTAAATTTCAAATGACAGCTTTTTCTTAACTTTAAATGACATTTTCTTTTCTTAATTTTAAAGAAATTTTAAAAAGCCAGCATTTTTCGGGGAGAACCTCGCCTTAATTTGTAGGGTGACTGTACAAGCAGAAGCGTTACACGTATCAGTTGACTAGGGATTATTATGAAAGAAAGGACCGCAGCTTAACTCTTTTTGTCCGGATGGTTCTTCAATAACTTTACTCAGGCTTATGGCACACTCATCAAATGGAAGACCGCTGGACAGCAAAGAGTTCGTAATCAGAAGAGTTTTTGCGTGGGAATAGTAATACTGGACTGTTGGTAATAATTGGTGGTGGTCATATCCTTTATGTTTCTGGTAGTTACCAGGCCTCATTAACTGCTTCTGACAAGAACCTATAACTTTTTTACCATCATGACCATGGAGTAGCATACTGTAACTAGCCAACGCACAAACGATCATTATATGTTTGCTAAAAGTAGCTCAAAGATGAAATTTAAGTGAATGGCAATAAGTATGCAAGGAGAAGTACCCAAGTGTATCAATCTAATAACCTCCAAACTCCCGAGACAAATCATATATCTTCCGGGGATCAAGCATAGCATGAAGAAATTGCACTCGTTATTTCCAAGTTCGGACAAGGAAGTATACGTATAAAGTCAATAATAACGGGAAAAAAGCATGTAAGCATGAGAAATCTTTACCTTAGATTTTATTTTTCCGGTCTTCTTTTTAACTTTTGGTTCAGTAGAAAGAACCTTCGTGAATTCTTCCAGGCGCTACAACAAGAAATCAATCACGAACTAAAGTTAAGAGAACACCAATGATTCTAGATTAGCAACAGATTACATCGATTGCAATATTTCTTTCAGTTAGTAGTAAAAGCAACAGATATCACAAACTTTACCCGTTTCAAGCTGACGTTCTCTATTTGAAGATCACACATAATCTTCTCATTAACCTTCTATTAAAAAAAATAAGACAATATCAAACAAATCAAACAAAATGGTACGTTCAAAGTCTAATTTAGGATTAATTTTGATAGATAACTCAACTAACCGACTGACCAACCAATTATTTTGAGCCTGTCAATCAATCAATTGATCAATCGATCAATCGATCAACTAACGATCCATAGTGATAGTGCTTGATCCTGGGATCAAACATCGAGAGGACGAAAAAAAGATGAAGTGAGCTTTTAAAAGCTCTTCTAGGTATTTGATTGAATGGTCAAACGCTCTCACGGGGGTTGTTATATCTATTCGAACAAAATCAATATTTCGAAGGAAATAGGGAGGAAAGTTTATAAATTAATTTAAGTTCTTGATCATACCATGAAAGCATGTTTCAGTTACGATCTGCCTTTGATTTATCTTAGGAATTACCAATAAGAGCCAACCAGTTTGAGAAGACGAAATACATCTTAAAAAGTTCGCATGTGTTGTTTCTGCAGTAGCTTTTGCATTAGAAAAATATTGTTGCACTTCGATCGTCGTTAAAGACTGGCGGAAACTATAAAATTTTCCAACTTTAATTCGCACCAGCAACGTAACAAATGAAAGGTTATTAAGACATTGGAAACATGATTAAAAAGGATAAAAATAGTGACAACAACAACAATAATAATGATGATAGTAATAATAAACAGTATTAATAGACTCTGCTTCGCAAAGTTATGAGTGGAGTGGTCCAGGAGGATTAATGTTTATGAGAATCTGTAGCGTTAAAATGTACGACTCTAAGAAATTTTGATAGAGGGAGCCAGTATATACATCTTCTTGACGTTATTGGCCTTAAAATTGGCTCTAAGGAAAATACTGATACGAATAATGATACTAATAATATAACTTTATTTCGATAAAGTGATTTAAACTTGATTACTCAATAATCTGAGTACTCCTAATGGCCCACAGTAAAAGAGCATATAAAAATAATTACCGTAATGATTCGAGTAAGCGCCAAGGGCGCTTCCTTTTATTTTCCGAGGCAACGAGGGCGCGCTTATTTAGGAGGGACCTTATTTCATTTATAGGAAAATACCACAATCTGAGTGCATAAAACAACCAGAATTGTGATAACAATCTTCAGAAGAACTGGAACGAGGATTAACAATACAAGCTAGAACGGCTAGCTTAGCAATGCCTAGACAATTTGAGAAAGAGATCTAACAACTGAAACACCTTTGCTCCAACATGAAAATCAATTCACTGGAATTCAGTGAGTGAGTGGCTAATAAAAGGACAGTAGATTTCGTACCTATGTTCACATAGTTGTTATTATTAAGCAATCATTTTCCGTACGAATGGTAGTTACATTCGAGGGATTGGGATGGAGGGCGCTTATTTAAAAAACTCAGCAGCGGGGCCAGCAGCGAGGGGCCAGCAGAGAGGGGGGCCTTATTCAAATCATCACAGTATCATGAGAACAAACGGTAATTTACACTAAGCAACAACAACAAATACAAACGACAAGATGTTAAAACAAATAGGGAAAACTGTTCCAAGCAAACTATTTTACAGTTCGTTTTTAGCAAGAATTGTTTCGGAAAGTGGTGAAATCAGGGTTAAATGTAATTATGAATGGTGTATTATAGCTCAGGTTTATAGACAGTTTAATTTTTAAGTGTAATAATTAGTTCAAAAATACGTACCTGCTTCTCACAGACTTCTCTTTCTCTTTCCAATTGACCAAGGAGTTTTGCAATCTTCATAAGAAAGAATGGGAAGTTGTTTTACTTCACGTCTTTTCACTTTGAAAGAATATACCAAAAAGCGAGAAATGGCAGAAAAATGAAAGCTACAGCAATGATAAGATGATGACCAAGGCGTGGTATAGCTTTTTAGAACACCCTTTCTGCATCTCTGAACTTATAAAGCGTATAAATGATCTAAATTTTTTCCTTCTTTAGACTTCATGTCATCACATTTCATGTGTCTGACAAATATTTCGCAGATACGGATTGTTAGATGAGGCCTAGTGTTCTTAAAATATGTATTCGATCCAACTTTGCACAACACCTCCGGTAATATGGATCCCATGTGGAAATATTGTTGTTATTATTGCTATTATAATAATTATTACTATTATTACTATTATTACTATTATTACTATCATCATCACCATTATTATTATCAATTATTATTATCATTATCATTATAAATCACAATGAGAATACATAATATATAATATATGATATAATATATAATATAATATAGAGAATATAAATCACATGAGATTAAAGCGACGATACGTCGAGGGAAAGCAAAAAATCATGCAAACAAGGCTAAACAAGTCAGAGAAATGTTACCTATCACAAAACAAGCTAGACCAGACATAAAGGCTAAAGGTTTCTGGTGTCGCCAACAAAGCGCATTTTTTGACATAAGGGTATTTCATCCCAATGCACCTAGTTATCGCAACACCAGCATTAGTTCTTTATACAGAAATCAGAAAAACATGACAAGAAGGGAATGTGGTGATAGAATACGAGAAATAGAGCATGGTACCTTTACACCTTTGATTTTCTCTACAAGTGGCGGTCTTAGCAAAGAAACAACACTTGCATACAAGAGGATGGCAAAGCTGCTAGCAATCAAGTGGAAATGTGAATATGCCTGGATATAGCCTGGATGAGGTGCCGCGTCTCCGTCTCCTTCTTCTTATTATTATTATGTCCATTCCTTGTAGCCTCAGGTACGATATTCGGGCTGGTTTATAGTCCTTGGGAGCGGGTTACAACAAGTCACCACGGGTCCCAGGTCTCTTTTTCCTTCTGCTTACAGGG
>JBAHVQ010036970.1:0-29924 GCA_036872915.1 Nanipora kamurai | reverse complement strand
TATATATATGAGGTCAATAATATAAAAATATAACGCATTTCAAGAAAATGGTAAAAAAATCTTAAAACAAAAGCTATTATATCTTTGCCCAAGTTATGCCTCTATGTCTATAGGTATGGGTATAGCTAAAGGTATAGAGTGTAAGTTTGGTCAACTTGATTCTTCTGTTTGTTATAATGGGAGCTTTTGATTGCTTGCTGTATTTTATTTACTACCAGCGGATAGTAATTTGTAAGACAGCCAATGAACTTCACGTATGGGTGACAGAAAAATTTACCATTTGCCGACGTATTACTGCTCAGAATCTACATTACCTGCATGCAGCCGTTCTCTTTATTTACATCTAGTAATGGGATCCAAGCCGTGGGTTGCAACAGTTCGCATGCCTCGGGAGACAAGTATGCAGAATCTGCAAACAACGAAACCACAACATTGTCGGTTTTTTCTGAGAATGAGATCGAAGAATTGAAGTGTATCAGAGTTGCCTCTTCTACTAAAGATTGAGAGTTTTATCAAAATGGGAAAGTTGTGTAGGCAGTTTTGGACTAAGTAGAAAAAGTTCTTAAATACTATGTCAAAGAACGGAGGTACTGACGTTTGAAACGATAGCCCTTCTTATTTATGGAGATTTAGCTTGAAACGTGTCGAACACGTCAGCGATACAGAGTCCTTAAGAGGAAAGGAATAAAATTTAGTGCCCTGAGGATTCTCGACGCTCTTATTATCCTACGTTTTATCGGGAACATTTTTACGTTCCTGCCAGAGCGGTTACGTCGCTTAACCCATAGTCAAGCGAGATAGATTGTCTGGAAACGGGGCAAAAGGTTTTGCTGAATGTTTGTGTTTACCTATATGCAAACGCGTATGCACTTTCGCTCTAACTGAACGCATTGTGGTGGTTTTGGTTTTATAAGAGCACGTTCAATCGCTTGGTGACTACGGGATGTTTTTAATTTCAACCCTTGCATTACATATCAGAACGAACCAGCAAGAGCTCAAATTCGAGGATGTTCGAGAAAATTGAAGTAAACTTCTGGTGGAATAGCTGAGAAATCCTCGGTAGTTTACACAAACGATTCCAACTCCTTAAAAACAACCAGCCTATAAGATCACAGCGACACTCCAGGGACGCTGACGAATTCGTAAACTCTTAGCTGGTAACCCATCAAGCAACAGACCAATTGCCCAAATAGCACAATGCATCAATGTACAGGCATAGCCTCAACTTCATTCTTTTAAATTCTACTGATAGATCACAAAGACTCACAACAATGGGTGCACATGAATTGAATTAACAAAGAATGAAGTCGAGGCTACGAGTGTATAATGATGCATTGTGGTATTTATGTAATTGACCAATAAATTAGTCAATACTGTCTACGTCGAAAAGATGAAAAATTAGTTACGATCAAAAGAAATCCTGTTTTCCAAAAAAAAAGGAATTTCAATGCAACTCCAATTTTAGGATTTTTATAGGGCAAAACATTTCCCAGAACCTGAGATGAACGAGAAAACAGACCATGACCAAAAAGGTAAATGCTACTGTTTTGCAATAGAACAAACCTTGGTGCCATGGAACAGTAACTTGCGCATTTTTTGGTGTCGAGAAAAGATAATTAAGTTACGTCTGTGAGCACAAATAACCAATCACATCCCAAGTATACCATATAATCTCGACCGTATTCCAGTCAAATATTTTCATCTTTTCCCGTTAAATTGAATTGAGGCCACATCACACATATAATTTCTTTTAGCTAACGGACAAAACGACACAAACGGTGAATTTAATTGTATATAAGCCAGGATAGTCAACATCAAGCTATGCCCAAGTTATGCCTCTATGTCTATAGGTATGGGTATATCTAAATTACCACGCGAATCGAATTTTCTTTGTATAAATTGAATAGTTTTCTCGCTAGTTGCAGCCGAAAGCCTATGAGACCAAAGAAAAAGTTGCGGGTGAAAAACGGCTATTAGTCCGCTTTCCCCTTTGCGACCTGTCACTTAGGTCGGTATCACTGACCCTTAAAAATTAAATTTGAATCTTCACATTATGTAGTCCCACCGAACAGCTTAAAACTCCGTCTGTCGGCAATCTGCATGGATTGTTTCGGACAGGGCCCACAATGAACAGGAAATCATTTAGTAAATATACATACTGATTTTCAGGCTCAGTCATCCGTAGGTCGATACAGGGTTTATCCTCCTGGGTTATGGGCTTTTGGATCTTTTTCAAGGATTTGGAACATGGAAAAATGTTACATTATACTCCGCTTCCCACACACTTTTACGCGCAAAATTATGCGCCTGCACGGGAATTTCAACCTGGTACCCAGGTAAGTTTTAGCGCGGTTCGCTAGAACCCACAGCTGGAACGCAGGCTTTGGGAACGAGATTCGTCACGGCACTGACGAGTTACGATATTATTTCAGCAAACCAAGCGAGCTTAAAATTTAAGGATTTTTCCAAGCTAAGCATCCGTTTCTCAAGGAATTCCAGGCCTTAAAAGTAATTCACCCAATCCCAGGAAATCAAACTTTCCCCTCCACGAATATTGCTACACTACTGACCTTAGTCCTCAGATTCCAAACTGGATGACCTGCGATTTCTGGTCCGATGAACTGTTCGATCACATTTAAAAGTCTTTCATTTGACCAAAGTTCTCCAAATTCCTTTTTAAAAGAACGAAATGTTACTTATGATGACGATAAAAAGTCGCATATTAAGGCAATAATGTTCATATTAAGTTGGAACTGAACCTATACTTGCTTATCCTAGATTTTCGTGGAACGTGAAAAACTTCAACGGAAAAGTAAATGTGAAAAGTCAAGTTGCACCATCCATGTTTATTGTTTGCTAGGTTTGCTGTTATTTTAATTTTTCAGGGAATAAAGTACAATCACTGAAAACAAAATGAATTAAGGAACGAGAAATACCTTTGGCATAACTCCATACTTGTGAAGCAATACTGCAGTACCAGGGAATTCTTGTTCTATCAATGTTAACCTCTGGTAGAATGTGGCACTCTCGTGTTTATCTAAAATAACGCAACGTAACTACAAAATATATTTCTTGATATAGTTACCATGGCAAACAAAGAATTTTCATAAATATTATCCACCAATAAAGAAATCTAAGCGTCATTTCTTTGTTACCTTTACGAAATATTTGACTATGAAGTGTTTGAAACGTTCGCTGAATTATTTTTGCTGTCATCATTCATTTTAAAAACTTGTACTTAAAGAATTTTAATTTTTATTTACATCTAATTTTTGTTAGTTGCTCTCACCACTGGGTTGAATCCTCTACTGTATTCAGGTGATTATAATGCCAAGATTTCCGAACTGGGGGGCTGAGTGGCCCCCTTTAGCCCTCACTTTTTCTCAGAAGTTATTTTAACCCTTCAATGTTTGGGTTTTCAGGAGGTCTCTCCTTGACGAGTAAAATCGGCTGGCGTGAGCCAGAGCAAAACTGTTTGGCGGTAGCTAGAGTAAAATTAATATAATGCCACATGGAAAGAGTCAAGAAAGGGTTATTATAAAGCAAAGACAGATCCAAAAACATGCATGGAAAATTTTCACGCTTGCCGTCAATGATTATTTCTTTTTCCAATAGCTGAAATAAGTGATTTTTTAAACTGTCTATCCAGGGTAGAAATTCCTCCCGGCTCCTTCGATTTTTAGCCCCTCCACTCAAAATTTTGGTACGGCGTCCCTGGTGTGAATAGTTGTTATAGCAGAAGAATAAGACGGCCTACATTAGACATAGAATTGAGAAGGATTATCGGGTAGCAACACTCAGAAAAATCCTGAATTCACTTTCTGATTGCTGTTGAGATGCTCTTCCCTAAAAATACGTGGACTCTAATGACAGAGCCTGCAATGTAACACTGGCGGCCTAGTGCATGCTACTGGCTAAGTCATTTTAACGCGCGACATTACGGACCCGACTCCCACCCGGAATTCGGAAGCTCATTCTGAGTACTATGGCTTCAGGAAATTCCTCAGTTCAGCAGTTTGTTGACCAATCCAAGCTAGCACGTTATTCAGCTATAACAACACTACGCACATATACACTGCAGTAGAAAAGAAACTCTATTGACTAACCCACACTGAAAAAGTCAATTCGTGATCTCACAAAAATGATTTCTCAGCTACAGACGGGAATCGAACCCGCAACCTTCTGATGCCTGGCGAGACGCTCTAACCAGTAAATCGGTTTTCTTCGATCACGAGCTTGCCAAACGTTCGAATGTCGCATTTATTACATCTTGTCGCTATATTGCCGTGAGGATGATTCTAAAACAGTATTTACAAGTCACTCATTACACCAGGTCACCGATGTTTGTTCTCCGCTCTGCCATTATAACCCGTGCAGCTCAATGTCGGGGCACCCCAAGGTGATCAGACAGAAAGTTACAAATTTGATGGCTGTCTAGGTCTCGTAAATGTTTTTTCAGAGTCAAGTGAAACAACTGACCATGTGTGGCGAATCAGAAATTTCTCTAGTATAGGCGCGACTCGGGGGGCATATTTCTTAGAAAATTTGACCTCCTGGGGCGACAAATTTACCGGGATACCTGTATAACCAGCGCTTATAGTGCTGAACCATACCAGAGCTAAGAGTTTTGAGAACTTTAAACTAGTTTCTATAAATTGTAAGTTTTTTCGTTTCGGCAATCCCTAACGGGAACAACGCCGTACTCTTCCCAGCCCCCACTTGGTTATTCACGTTGCCGCAGCGGCAAAAAACGCCGTTGCTTAAGTTCTCCAATGACTTGACACGGCGGCACAAGTACACTAATGAAATCCTGGAGCACTTAAACCACAGTTTTGATATATTTCGAGGACGAAATTTACGTATAATGTCATTTGCATACCGATGCATGTTGGAGATAAAGACCTTAACGCTTTCGCACGAAATTCTAAGAAACAGTCTCTGCATTTCGCATCAAAAAATCGATTCCTTTCAAACGTGGCCGCTGAAACTACTTTGTACAGAAGTACTGGCGTTGGCTTTAGTTTTGAGAAATGTTTAAACATTAATTTTTTAGATCTCCTTCTTGCTGAGGTTCCTTGTCGCCTAATGATCCGCTGTTCAGCGGTCTGAATTAGCAATATTGACGAGCTCACAACTAAGAGGATCAAAACATTTTGATCCTGAACGCATGTTCGCAACCACCAAAGTCATTTACTTCGCAGATCATATGTTAAACTTGTCAGTGTAATCCGAGCTAGCATAACCTTCCATCGTAACAACATGAAGCCATCTGAAAATGTTTTTGTTCCAATAATCAGGAAGGCGGGAGTTGTAGTCAGCTATGGTTAAGTGTTGTGCCCGCTAGGGTAAGTCTCAGTTTGAAATGGGAGATACATTTCCGCGGGGCAGCGTGCACTAAATCGCCAGTAGGCGTCCCGGGGAACGAAAAATTATTTCAGGGAACCAAAATTACCAACCACCTGCCCGTCGGGCAAAAAAAAAATTCGATATCTCTACGACTGTAACTGCCAGCATTTACAGCATTTACTCCATTTTCCCCTGAATTAAGTAGATTACACGCACGCACCAAGTGAATCGCCCACAAAGTCCCCACGTTAATTGTTCAGGATTTTTTAATAGGTAATAAAAAAAATAAATATTAGATTACTAGGAAACTAAACTTTTTTTTCGATTAACTTGATTTACACTGGTGGCTTCCCGAAGGGCAACTAGGTTTTTTAATATTATGGGCACCCCGTGCGTAGGACATTCATAACTAGAGATAAATGACCTGGGATCACTCTCTCCCGAGGGTCATTCAGCCTTGTAATACCAGCACAATTTGATTAGCTGAACGCACATTAAAAACATCCTCATACACATGACAATAATTATAAAACGAGCCACACCAAACCAGGCTGCTATTGAAATATTTACTCTGCCATTTGGATATGGGTACCTCAATGGTTGCACCATCTCAATGGTAACAAGAATATGAGAAATTTTTTAGGGTAAATCTTTTATAGGGGATGGTTAATATAGCACCTTTTTTCACCCCATAAACATTTGAACGCTTCAAAGTGATATGTCAAATTGGTGTCTTCAAGATGACGGTCAAGTCATTCCTGGGCTGGTAAAAAAAAACATAATTTGCCGAAAGTTGGTTGCTCTGAGATAAAATCTGGGACAAGTTTATCAGGATTCCAGGTATGATACTATAATATTCTGATACAGACCCGTGTAAATTGCTTTATTAGACAAAACTCCTTATTACATGAAAACCCTTGAAAATATGATATTCTGTATATCCCGCAGTCTGTATATATTGTTTCTTTGTTTAAACATTCACGTGACCCAGTGACTTAACTACTATATCACTTCCTTTTTTTTAGAAATATGAATGAATAATAACTATTTGCAATTTTAGTCATACACAGATTGTCCATACCGATCAGGTTTACCTCTGACTCGAGTTGATCGACGTATTTCGGGTTGTTGTTGCTGTTGCTGTTGTGGTTGTGGTTGTTGTTGTTGTTGTTGTTGTGGTTGTTGTTATTGTGGTTGTTGTTGTTGCTGTTGTTGTTGTTGTTGTTGCTGTTGTTGTTGTTGTTGTTCATCTTCGTCTGTGTCTGTTTCATTGTCAACCATTGTAGGTTTTGATATTTGTTTGAAATGTGACACGTTACGTGTAATGATGTGTCCGTTATCATTTCGTGCTGCGACTCTAGAATGTGATCTGTTTGTTACAACATATGATACGTGGTTAAAGTTGGTAGACAGTTTGTTATGTTCGTCTTGTCGTACTAAAACATAGTCACCTATCTTAATGTTACTCCTTTTAACATTCCTCTTGTTGTTAACGTATTCTTTGTTGTACTGCTGCTTCGTCATTGCTTCTTCATCATTGCTGTCTTGTGCCGATTGACAATTGTACGTTTTGCCAGTGCTGGCAGTTTCCCTTTTACTTGTGTAGAGCTGTGTGGTGCTGTTCGATATTGGAGAAGAAATCTGCTGAGGGCTTGCTGCCATGATATTTTCAACATGAGCAGTCTTTAACGCTTTTCCCAGAGGTTGCATAAACCTTTCTACCTCTGCGTTCCCCTATTGCCATTTGGGCGTCGAATATTTGCCTTTGATACGCAGGATTTCCAAATAGCGTTTATACTCAGTACCGTTGAAGGGTGGGCCACTGTCACTCTGGATCGTAGTTGGAATACCATGACGAGCAAACATCTGGTCTAGTTTAGGGATAACTGTTGTCGCTTTGGTGGAACGGACTATTCCCACTTCGGGGTATCTGGAGTAACGATCGATTGCTACGAGTAGGTATTCACCTGTAGGTAAAGGTCCATAGAAATCTACATGGATCGTGTCCCATGGTCCTTTTGGCATCTTCGTCACGGATAACGGTTCTTGAGGTGGTGTTCTGCTTAGTGCTTGGCATGCACTACACTGGTCGATTGTATCTTTGACCATCTTATCGATGTTTGGAAACCAAATCTTTTCTCTAATCAACGCTTTCGTTTTGGTGAGACCAAGATGTGTTTCGTGTGCAATGTTGATTGCTCGTTGTTGCAGAGACTTTGGCATAACGATTCGTGATCCACGAAGAACCACTACTTTTGACGTAACCGTAAGTTCATCTTTTATTGTCTTAAATAGCTGCACGACTTCATAGTGCCATTTGTTCAATTTAATTGCTGCTCTGAGACCTCTTAGTGTTTCATCTTGATTGGTTGCAGCTTCAACCTCCTCTAAAGTCATGGCTTGAGGGATACTATTATAAGCAATGAAGTTCACATGTTCTTCAGTCATTTTCTGCTGTTTCAGGGTGTGCTATGTTGGGTATCGTGATAGATAATCCGCAGGATTATTCACTCCTGGCTTGTAGAGCGTCCAGCGTTCTATTCTTGCAGATGGTTTTGATTTGTGGCTACCATAAATTATTTCCAGTGATTTATGGTCAGTGATTAACATAAATTCATACAGGTACAAATGAAAGTGTTCAACTCCATAAATAATTTCAAGGGCTTCCTTTTCGGTTTGGGAATACCGTTTTTCTACATCTGTCAAGGCTCTGCTTGCATATGCGACAATCTTCTCATCGTCCCTATCTTTTGTTTTCTGGGATAGGATTGCTGATACTCCTACTGGGCTGGCATCAACCGTAATCATCGTTTCTTTACTCTTATCAAAATAGGCGATAAAGGTTGTGGAGACTAGTGCATTAGTGAGTTGATGGAAGGCGTTTTGGTGAATGTCTGTCTAGGTGAATGTAATACCTTGTTTGGTCAGATGGCGTAGTGGCGCTGTGATAGTCGCAAAATTTGGAATGTATTTTGCACTATAATTAGCCATTCCCAGAAGGCTTCGTACTTCAGATACACTAGTTGGCGCCTGAGCATTCTTTAGGGCATCAACACGTTTTGGATCTGGTTTGCTTCCCTCTTTCGAAAAGATTTGGCCAAAAAATTCTAGTGTTCTGTTTACGAAGCTGCACTTGACATGGTTGAGACGCAGTCCTTTGTCTGAAAGACGTTTAAGGCATTTCTCTAAGTTCACGTCATGTTCTTCGCGTGTCTTACCATATACTAAAATGTCGCCCGCAATATTCATTACGCCGTTTAGTTCTTAAAGCTGTGTTTGTAATGTGTATTGGAAGATTTCTGTAGCTGCGTTTGTCCCGTAGTTGAGCCGTTTATATCTGAATAAGCCGAAATGTGTACTGAAGGTAGTTATATACCGACTTTCCTCGTCAAGTTCAAGTTGGTGATATGCTTGAGAAAGGTCTAGCTTCGAGAAACATGTTGCACCGTTTAACTCGAAACTGATGTCATCAACTGTGGGTATTGGGTGTCGTACTCGCTATATTGCCTCATTCGCCAGACGCATATCTACGCAAATAAGAACGCCACCGTCTTTTTTAGGTACTGCCACGATTGGGGATACCCATGGTGTAGATGATTCTCTGGAACTCTCTCTATATGGGATTCGTCTCTGCGGTTGTGCGCGAGGTGTGTGGTTCTTGTCAATGTTCAGTTTTACTTTTTCACCTTGTAATTTCCCGAGGCCATTAAAAACGTTAGAATGCTTGTTTAGAATAATTTGACAATTTGTAATCGGACAATTTGTTAAGGTGTAGGCTAACAAGGCCCAATTCTTGAGCTGTAGTTGCAGAGATCAGATTTCCTCCGTTTGCTGTTTTTGCGACATAGAAAGTTGCCACGGCAACCCGTCTTCGAGTCTCGACTGTCTCTTCGAATTTACCGACAAATTTAACTGGTTTTGTTGAATTATAAGCAAACGATTTAATGTTTGTTTTCTGCAGCTTAACTCCTGTCATTTTCGCGTACGTATTTTGGTCGATAACGTTGATACTCGCGCCAGTATCTACGGTTGCTTTGAACGAATGTTGACAGATTTTCACACTGACCTTCGGGGCGTTTTCATTTGACAATGTATATAAATAATCATTGTCCGAACTGTCCGTATCCCTTTCAACTTTAGTAACTGGATTTATGGGTGTTTTTGTTTTCTTCTGCGATTGTTTGGCAGTTTTATCCGGTTTATGTTCACGGTGCGGTTGCCCTCTACAAACTCGAGCGAAATGGTTCAGCTTTTGACATTTCCGACATTGTTTGCATTTAGCAGGGCATTGTCCTTCGTGAGGCCACGTGTCTCCGCAGTTACGACATATTTCCGATGCTATTTTATTAACTTTGACCGTATTTGTTTCGTTCGACTCGATATCACGCGCTTGGAATGTACTCAATTCATCGCGTCTTCCATCGATGAGGATTGATTTTAGATCGTAGCTCGGGTCACGTAGTGCTTTTTTACGGATGCGGGAGGACGACCCTGCTGTAATTATTTGTTGCTGAATCTCGAAGTCAACATCATTGAAGGAACATGTTTGTGCTAGTGTCGGTAGCCTTGTATGAAATTGATCTAGGGTTTCGTTGACTTCTTGCTTTGCTTGTCGAAAGCGGTATACAGCGTAACGTCTGTTCTACTGCGTTTCAAAGTGCGCTTTGAGTTTGGTCTTCGCAGTGTCATAATCATTCGCACTTCCCGTGTCTGGAATTCGACGGAATATTTCGCGTACCCGTTGTCCCGCTTGATATAAGAGTAGTGCATGCCTTCTCTTCGAATCAGTATCCCACTTACAATTAGAAACATCTCGAAGTCTTCCATCCAGGTGTTGCATCGAGTACTCAGACTTTAGTCTTTCGCCAACTTCGGAGTCAGGATTGATTTCTGGTAAGGGTTGAATCGAAACTGACTGTACATGTATATTATTGCCAGTTTGCGCAGCTTGTTGATCTTCCTCCATTCTCGTCGCCAATACAATATTCTGATACAGACCCTTTTAAATTGCTTTATTAGACAAAACTCCTTATTACATGAAAACCCTTGTAAATATGATATTCTGTACATCCCACAGTCTGTATATATTGTTTCTTTGTTTAAACGTTCACGTGACCTAGTGACTTAACTACTATAGATACTTCTAACAGTACTGACTCAAAGGCTGATTTAGGTTGGTTTTTTGTATTACCTTTAATTTTTCCCGCTTTATAAAGCTTTTCGGCTAGGTCATCGACTTCGCTTTTTATAGCTTCTATCACCGGTTGCAACTCTTTTGGTTCAAAAAAATTTGGTACCACAAGAAAACCCTAAAATGCAAAAAAGATCAAATTTTATTATTTTGCATGTGATACTCTCAATGCCTTCAAATGTTATGTACTTATTGTGAGGTAAGACTCATTTCCAATTTAGGGAATCTTTTTAGTATAAACTGGCATATAATTTTTAACAACAGTACAACGGTCTTGATTTTTAACGTTATTTGCAACATGTTTCGAAAGTTTGCAACTTTCTTCGTCAGGCATTTGGTTACAACTGAAAAGTTGATTATTGGACGTTGGTATGACTACGTCAAAATTGTTCGCGTCAACTCTAACGAGTATCTTTCAACGACGTAGAGTAACACGAAGTAGGCTTTTTTATTAGTAGATTCATTCAAGTTAGAGGAGTCTTTGGACGGGTTATCAAGGTTTTCTAGGTAGGGTTTACCAACTTTATTTATTAAGTATTTCGGAAATTGTTTTTCTGAAAGTGTTGTGGTGAGTTTCCTGAGGTCAGTTTGGAAATTTCTCCAGCTGTTAATGATTTTGAAAGTCCTATCAATGAGAGTCTTTATTAGTTCTATTTTATGAGAGGATGGAGTAAAGCTGGTAAAATTCATAAGCAATCCAGTGTAGGTTTTCTTGTGATAAACGGACGTGCTAAAGGAGTGATCTGCTGTCTTCTTTGAAACAAGTACGTCAGAAATGGTAGTTTGTCGTCAGTTTCTTTTTCTAATGTAAAGGAGATGCTAGGACGTCGAGTGTTGAGGTAGTCAAGAAATGCGGTAGCGTGTTGTTCGTTTTTGACTAAACAAAACGTCATCCACATATCGTTTATAGTATTCTGGACCGTTTTCTTCATATGATAACCCATAAATAAGTTAGCTAAAACTGGAGCAACTCGAGATCCTATGGCCACACCATCGATTTGTTCAAAGAAATTATTATTAAATAAAAAGTGCGTGGACGATGTCGCAAAAGAAAAGAGTTTCTTAAGCTCACTACGTCCCATGTCAAGTACATTGTTTTTAGTAATAAGGTCCATTGCCCAGTTCAATGGTTTCGTTCAAAGGGATGTTCATCATAAATACTTTTATAAAACCAATTAATTTCCGGAATACTTAATAAACAAAGTTGGTAAATCCTACCTAGACCCTGTCTTTATGATCCCGGTGAACCAAGATGTCCCGGTATACCGCGATCTCGGCTTATAATTTACTTTTACTTTTACAGTTGCGTTTATATGGAGACCGGGACGTCCTGATATACCGGGATCCCGTTGCAGCAGCCAGGAACCTGGGCAGGCAGGATGAGTTTTTTTCCATGTAAACACATTATCCCGGTACACCGGGATAAATTCGACTAAACTGCGCATGGTTGTACTTCAGACATTATATTCAAAATGGCTGACAGGTGCTCACAATCAGGGTCATCAGAACCAACAAAAAAGAAAACGAAAATTTGTCAGCATCAAAAGCAAAATTCGCTGCAGCTGAACTAACATACATACCAAAACTATTAGCTGAAATAGTAAAAGCGTAAAAAAATCTTCGTCTCTTTGGCTCCATTTTCTCAACTTTCCCGCGCTTTTTGTTACCAGCAACAGAATTCATCCCGGGCAACCGGGACGCCATTTGGTACTACATATAAACCCGGGGTGAAATTCACCTCGGTATACCGGGATCATATACAGGTCCTTAGAAACTTTGATAAACCTTCCAAAGACTCCTCTAACTTACTCAATCTACCAATAAATAAGCCTACTTCGTAAGAAACCACAAACCATACTCATCAAATATTGCAAAAACATTGATATCAAGCTCGTTTTTTCAACATTCAAAATAATATATATGTTCAATTAGCAATAAAGACGTAATTCCTGTTTCGTTGAGGTCTTTTTTAGTCTACCGCTTTCAAAGCGCGGACTGTGCGGCTCGTTATATCGGAGACACCAATAGGCATCACCAAACAAGAATGAACGAGCACCTTCAAACGGACAAAAACTCTCAGATATACAAGTACCTGCAAACCTCGAAAAATTACAAAAAAGTCTGTGGTCCTTCCTGCTTCACAATCCCGGATACTGCCTCAAACAAATTTCCACTTAAACTCAAATAAGGATGTTATATTCAACAAAATAAACTGGAGCTCAACAAACAACAGGAACATATTATATTAACCTTTTTATAATCTTAAATCATTGTCATTACAAATTGTATTCATGCTGTCTACTACATACATGATTTTTTTTTCCATATACTTATTAAGTTACATATTCCATTTATCCTAATTTTTTTACTAAATCTGTGTGGTCATTACGTAATAAGTTTAAAAGATACTCGTTAGAGCTGACGCAAAAAAAATTTGACGTAGTCATACCAACTTCCAGTAATTAACTTTTCAGTTGTAACCAAATGCCTGACGAACAAAGTTTCAAACTTTTCGAAACATGTTGCAAATTAGGAAATCTTATTGGGAATATGACTCAACATATGCATTGCGCAGGGGTACTGGAGGCAGAGCTAGTGGTAGTGCGCGGTCTCCCACCTCTGTGACTCAAGATTGGTCATATGTGACAAGAGTGTTGTCCAGTTTGACTCTACCATACATGGGGGGTGGCCCTTACTGGAAGTCTAGGGAAAGTAGCTCAGGCAGCTGATAGGGTTATCCAGTATGAATGAAGAGACCTTTACCAATTTACCTTTGCAGTTGGGCATTTGACCTAACCTGGCTTAATGAGACTTAATCTTACAGAATGGACAGGCGTCTTCCCTCAGTAAACAATGGGCCAACTGGCCTATCTGGCTAGCTCTCCTCTGAATCCTTTGTTTACCAAAGTTCCCCCAAACTGCTTCTTTAATTATTTTACTCTGGCAAATGCCATGTGATTTTACTCGTCAGAGGGAGACCCCTTGGTAAACAATGGGTTAAAACAACTCTTAAAAGGTGTTTGCAGAAGTTAACAAGGTGATTAAATTGCTACTTGTCACTCCAGTTCGCATTGTCAGTGTAGCAGGTAATCCTCTTTAGCTCAGATCTAAACAACATAATAAGACTGACTGGCTCAGCTGTATGGCATTTGCAAACAAAACCTCAGATGTAATTGTAGGACCACTGTTTGAAAATGCCTGCCAGATGCCATTATAGGAACACTGTTTAAAAATGCTTGTTAAATGCTATAAATTCAGGAGGGGTTACCAAATTGAAGATTGACGTCTACAACATTCTATGATGCAAACCAAAACATATCTCATCTTAACTTCAGCAAATGGTGGTTGGTGAGTGAACCATACTGAAATGCCGCTTTTCCTGCCTCTTGCTGTTTTACACTCAGAGCTACTGTCAAATGGGGTATTTTTTAATAGAATTTCTTTGGATAAATAAATTCATTGTGGTCATGTAACTTCCTCGAATCTGATCCGTTTGAAGGTGGTCAATAACTGGTTTTCAGTCAAAATGGTCTTGTGTGCATCAGTTATTTCATGATCAATTTACTTGCACAAGGGTATCTTTGTGGCATGGAGGACATTAAATTGCTGATTTCTGGCTGCTTGACATTTTTACTCTGCAGAGGTCATTTCAGCAGGGACAAATTTATTCAGAGTTGCACCTCCAATACATAAAGCACTAAGAACCACCTAGTTAAACGGTTTTTCCAGCTTGGATTGGCCCTTAGGTAGAATAAAATAATAAAAAGTCTCGAGCTGTTCTGGTCAACAATGGGTTAGACCTAATAGGGTTAAAACCCACCTTTATCAAAGACAAACTGGGATGGAGTGGGAGAGTGTGTGTCCTCTTTCCTTTAACTCTTTCCTGTTCAGATACTGGTAGGCATTGGCCTTGATAAAGTAACTCAACACCTAGGTAATCTTAAATGTCTAAGGGATATCTGGATAGGAGAAAGTTATGCCTATCTCTATGAACTATTTTCTGTTCAGATAGGTTTTAGGTTATTTTTATGGTTGCCAGTTGGATGAGGTGAAAGGGCTTCTGCCCCAATTGAATTTTCCTCCAAAAATGCATGTATATACAGATTATCTAGCCAACAACAAGTTGGTTGCAAGAACACTCAGTATTGTCGTCAGTTGTTTGATAATGTAACAACAGCTCCTCCTGAACTCTTTGAAAGTTAATTTAGCAAATAAATGACTTACTGATATAACTGGAAGGTGACGGTACATAACTTTAAATCTTAACAAAATCTTAATGCAGACTTGTCAAATCCTTAATGTTGAAACAACAGTTTGAATTACCCCACACAAGCAAAATGTATAGAGTAAACAATGGAAAAAGAAGTACCATGCACCATCTATGAAAGCAGCATTTTCAACTAGTAACTGCAATCATACAGTCCAGTTGGTTTGTTGCAAACAATTGCTTTCACTTGTGATAGTTCACGCAATTCCATCTTATGTGGGCAGAAAATTGCTCAAGTAAGATAAACACCCTCCTTAAAGTAGAAGTACCCTCAAAAAGCTTTCTCAAATAATCAATGGCTTGATGCAGGTTACAATCAGTACCGTATATTCACTAGGTGACAAAATGTGCCACAAGGTCAACATAGCTATCTTTAACCATGACATTTTCTTTACTAAAACCAAACTTATTTCTGAATCCCACTAGTCCTGAAACTAAGAACTTGCTTTAAAAATTGCTGAACTTCAAAAAGTTGAGAAGAATTGGAAACTTCAAAAAAAATTGACCATTACCTGGATGTCTACAGAAAGTAATTTTAGCAAATCTTGTTGATTTGTTAAACTGAGAGTAATTGCTCTCTATCTGACACATTCACAAGAGCAGTTTGTTGCTCAAAAGTTCTTTTTAAAAGACAAGCACTGGTCATGTAACAGATTCCATATTCATACCTTTCTCATTCTTCCCCTCACTCATAATAACCTGGCAACATTGATCAGACTGGACAATATTCTTGTGGGGGATATCTACCAAATGTATGCATGGTGATTAGGAGATTATAAATCCATTAACGGGAAAGGGCACACTTTAGTATTTCCTCGGGCTAATGCCTGACAATTTTACCTGTCGAAGGGTTTTCCCTGTGCATTAAAGGGTTAAATGCCACTCCATATACAAAGAAATTTAAGCAGCCACATTATAAGAGACACTGGGTACAAGGTAACGTTTGTGGGTATTTATGCCCATTATGCATCTGAATTCCTTGTGTTGCAGAAATTTGAGAAAACTTGTGACAAGAACCAGGTTCCTTTTGCACTTGTTTACAGTAGCATATGCACACATGCTCTATTTCGACAAAATGTTGAGAAAAGTGTTTAAATGATTACAACATGACCCAACATTACCATGATCAAAGAAAATGTCTAAGAGTTGTTGAATTAAGCTACATCAAATTTTTCAATATAGGCCCATGTACCGAGGTCAATGGCAGGGCAGCCTAAAATTGCAAAATTTATCTATGCATGGTTGATGCATTAGAGGGGTCTATAGAACAGTAGTTTATTTATATAGAATGATTATAGTTTCAATAGCTTCAAAACACTAAATCATAAAATGCAACTCTGCATATGATTTAGCTGCAAAAATTAGCCAACTTGGTTGTAAACTCATAACACTCAATATTGTTGATTATTTTATTATCATTTACTTTGTTAGACTTCCAATGATTGCTAAATAAAAGAAACTGAGTTTTCCCAATCACTTGCCATACTATTTTCTGGCAAATTTCTGGTGGGCCAAGGCCTTCCTGCTCCCCCGTCAGGTATGGGACTGCTACAAGTTTAAATATAATGATGTTAGCTGTTACTCCGAATGACAAACCACATCGGACAAGTAGAGAAAACTCTACTTGGCTCGGCATGGATTCAAACCCACAACCTTCGGTTTATTAGTCTGACATTCTACCAACTGAGCTACGGGTCAAGTAACATCATTTCGGGACCAAGTAACATCATCTTGCGAGCAAGTAACATCATTTCGAGACGAAATAACATCATTTCGTGACCAAGTAACATCATTTTGCAACCAAGTAACATCATTTCGCGACCAGCCCCCAACTTGACCTGTAGCTCAGTTGGTAGAGCATCAGACCAGTAAACGGAAGGTCACAGGTTCCAATCCCTGCTGGGCCAAGTAGAATTTTCTCTACTTGTCCGGGTTTGGTTCATCACTCAGCATAACATCTAACATCATTATTCTCTATCCGAGCTCATTCTTCTACTTAAGTTTAAATATAATTAGAGTTTTAAGATACATTTACATAACATGATTAATTGGGCTGATTTCTGGTTTAGATGCATGGTAACTAATCAAAAGGAGACAAAGTTTAGCCTACAGAGCATTCTGCTGACTGCTTCTTGACTTAACATGCATCTAATCCAGAAATCAGCCTGATTAATCATAGTGGGTAAATGTACCTTTACGCATCAGAGGGATGGACCCTTAAGTCATTAGAGGGTTAAAAACCATCTTCTTAACCCATTATAGGGTGAAGTCTCACTTTTATATCTTACCCTAGCTAACACAAGATGATTTTACTTGTGAGAAGGATGAGCCCTGGCCATTAAAGGGTTTAAATGATTGCAACATTTCATCTGGCAAACATTGGGTGGTTGTTGAAAAAAATTTTCAAACTGTTTAAACAGCTTTTAAATGAATCCATGAATCCAACAACTAATGGTCCATGAATCACTCTAAACTGGGGATTCGTGGACCACCAGTTGACCTAACTGGTATAGCTACTTGGTATTATTTCATTGAATTCTATTGATAAATCAGTCAAACTCAAGCATGCCTATCCCCCAGGACTCCATGGGGCATTTGATTCTTTCACACATCCCAGGGGTGAGGCATTTGCAGGCAAGTGGTTGCCCAAGGATGGGGCATTAGATATTAACCTGCCTTTTGCCCAGCTGCATACCTGGGCTCTTTATGCTATTTGCCCATTTACCAAATTGAAAAAAGATGGCATATACAGTGCAAACCCAAATTGCATTCTACAATTTTCTTCCATTTAAAAATACTGCCTTGAGCCTTGCATAAAATGGTGTTTAATTCCATAGTCTTCATTGTACCATACACTATAATACTACTGGGAACTGGTGTGTTTATATTGTATTTTAATACGTTTAAATTTGTATTTGTATTATCAGCCATCTTGTACGGAAAGTAAAATGTTGATTTTCATAATATAAATCTTTCAGAGATAAATTACAGTCCAGTTTTCTCCTGGATGGGGAATTTGGTGCACATTTGTGCCCTCACCATGGAGCATTTTCCTCTGCTTTTTATCCCCATTGTGAGGAATTAGCATCATATTCTAAAAATTTTGGAAATGCCAGGGGTTGGCCCCAAAGGGGGCACAATTGGATTTGACTGATACTGTACACAACTCGATTACAGAATGTCTCCGGTGTTAAACTTATTCGGTCAAAAAAGGTGATTCAGTTTAAGCCTCTCCGATTTTCCTGAACAATTCAATTTCATATGATGCAGACTTGTTGTGCAACTAGAGAGTGGAGTTAACTCTTTGCTGTGAAGAAATCTTCCTTTGTTCAGTAAAATCAACTGGTAGTTCTGGTGTTTGCCAGAGTAACATAAAGATAGACCTGTCCGTAGACAGGCAGATATTCAATGGATAATTTTCGAAAGGACGCAACATTTCGTATTGATGTAAACATGTTTCGAACTAGGCAATATGTGGATGTTCAGTAAATTTCATTTCAGCAAATGGGAAACTTTCACATGCCCTTTTCCAAGCCGGCTAGTAAGAGATTGCCTTCTTGTAGTGTTGCCACTTGCTAAAACTAGTCTGGATATTGTACAACATTTAAAAACTCATTAATAGTTCATGAGGGAAATACAGGAAAATCATAACCGTGTCGTATCTTTATGTGATGAAGACACGCTTGTTTTTCTCGTCGAATTTTCTTGGCTTTGAAAACATTAATTCTAAAACTTTCTTCGCAAATTAGCATGCCTGTTCAGGGATTTGTTTTTGAAGCCATTCAAAAACCTCGTCGTACGTGCCCGATGGTTTATCGAATCTAGAACACTCGGCTGTCATCTCGTGTATTATATCCGATAAAACACTCCTACTCGTTTTTTTAAATATTACTCAAACTAAAGTATTAAATATTACTTCCGCATCTTCCAAGATCCTATCCTGTTAATAAATTGCAACATAGTAACAGAACGACATAACTTTAATTAAACTAAATTCAAACGTCTTTCTCAGAAACGACAGGAAAGTACATAATTTGCAATTACCTTAAAATAAACTTTCTGAAACCAAACGCCACATGAAAAAGTAACAAGCATATTCAATACATACATAAATTACACGGTACCTCCTCAAAGAATTTTCCCACTTGCTTCTGAGTTAACTGCCCTATTTTTTTAACAGATGGTTGTACGGGAGGTTTTGTGAATATATCAGGCTGAGGTCCTGGCATGGTGGAGCGAAAGCAGATTGACGAAAGGCTCTCATAAAGTCGAATCTTTGCGCGAAAACGACTATACATTGCACGCAATATCGCGTGTTTAATTAAAGATTGCGAGAGGAGACTGAAACAAGTCAATCGACACTTGATTGCTCACAAATACGCACTTGAAAACATACACCACCTTCATATTTCAAAGCAAAAATGAGTACCCTAATGAAAATCTGATCTTTACGCCAAATCTTACGCAAACCTTGACGCTAACATCATCCCCAATGATTATCGTCTTTATTCTAATAGACGCCCTGGGCGCTTATTAAAAAATTAAGCTCTAAAGGGGGGCGTTGATTAGAGAGAGGCGTCTTTTTCACAATTTAATATTACAATGGTAAATTCACATTCATATTACCCTGAGGATGATTCTGAAATACAAAATATGATATTACAACCATACAGTAAAAATAGAAAATATCCACACGATTTTTGCGTTTACAGTTATGCCTGGAGTCCATTTGGTTATTGGGACGCACTTATTTGAAGCGCTTCCTGGAAGGGGGCGTTTATTAGAGAGGGGCATTTATTAAATATTTTTGCTAGTTCAGGGGTTGTTTATTGCATCGAGGCGTTTATTAGATAGCAGGCGTCGATTGAAATAAATACGGTATCCTAACGCTAACCGACTCCGTGAACAAACTTGCAGCTCTTTTACCACACACCAGTTATTTTAAAAATAGCCTTAAGTATAGCGGTGTCTTTCTGTGTAACAGCCTACCCTGTAATGTAAGGCATGTTGAATTAAATGTCGCAATGAATCTCAACATTTATTGAGATCCTTTATCAAATATGCTCGGCATTCATGGAAAGCGGGTTGACTAACGCCGACCCAAAGCGGCCAACACTAACCCAGTTACCTTTACGTGAAAACCAGGCTTAAGGCTAACCCGAACACAAACCGTTTTGCCAAATATATCATTGCAAAACTATAAACCAACACAAATACTAGCACTAACAGTCAATGCTAAACTTTACGCTAATTCGTTACAACTAATTCTAACGGCATTAACGCTAATGCTTACGCTACCTCGAACGCTAACACTAATTAACTCAAATTCTAAACCTAAGACAACCTCGTCCCCAAGGCTATTTCCAAATGGCCCTGGGAGTGAGGTTGAAACCTAAGTCTATTGTAAAACATTGAAACTAATCGGTCAAAGCTAATCCGAACGCTAATCCTAGCCCTAAGGCCTTGCTAAGGACTCTGATCTATGCCATTAAGTCCTTTCCTCAATTCAAAGGCTTATTAATCGTCCTCGCTCTAGACCCTAGGACTTCAAACCGGAACCTTTAAAGTGTACTTTCCGGGCTGGACCGTTTGCATGAACTGGTCACATGGCACAAATTCTTCCTTGCTGGATGGCAATGTAAACAACATCAAAGGCAAAAAAATTCATAGGAATGAACCACGATATCCTTTTATGTTGATTGTTCCCTTGGGTTGGTAGGCATCCAATAAGGGAGATTTTGTATCCTGCGACAAGTTCATGCAAAGAACCTATTGCCTGGTACGACGATTGGTATGCACAAGTGGTTCCCAATCTTTTTTGTCCCACAGACAAGCAGATACATTCACTCTTTTTGGGCGCACTCGTTTACTCTAGTAAAATATAAAATAATATAATAATATACAATACGTGGTAATTGTTAAAAATTTAATAATTTGATTTATTTTCATTGGAGTTTATGCCGCGGCCCGGATCCACCTCCGTGGTCCACTACCGGCCCGCGGATGAACAGAACATTTCAAAATTGGAGAACAGCAAGGGAGCTATAGCCGCCCGCAGTATTTCTGACGAGCGACTAAGCATGCGCCGTCCTCCCACTTTTCAGCCCAACTAAAAACTTGATGTAAGTATGCGTCATCCTATTTTACAAACTACCCTATTTTGTTAATAAAACCAAAGTACAGAAATGTTCCTTAAAATTTTGGCGGGTAATAAGCAGAATGTACCCCCCAATATCAAACATCTTCCACCTCATTGCCTTTATGTTCAAAGTAAATTCTGCCTTTATAATGTTGTTAACAACTTAAAGTGTCAACGCAATGAAAATTAATTTTTGTTTTATTTGAAAGAACTCTTGAAATTGTAAGGCGACATCTTTCACACTCTTTCCATATCTCAATTCATTCTTGAGGTACTAAGATTTATTTTTTGACATGTGAAAAAAACACTTTGGATACGTCACGGTGCATAATGAATTTTTGCACAATTAGCAATTTTGTACCCATAAAACTGCGAATTTGGATATACTTGCTTCATAAGACTAACCAGACAAAGTATCTGGTGTTGGGACCGTGGCGTAGCCAGGATTTTCAGCCAGGGGGGGCCGAAAATATTGTTGATGGGGCCCAACCCAAAAAAGTAAAAAATAGCCAACATACCCAACGGCGACTTTCATAAAGATTAAGAAAATAAAGGAATCAACGGAAGAATTCGTAATATTGCTCCACTGATCTATCTATGTAACTGATCAATACATTAATATTTGCAGAAAGCAATAAAAATATTTTGCGAGCAAGAATTTTGTCAAGGGGGGCCGAGAATTTCGTCAGGGGGGCCCGGCCCCCGGGCCCCCCCTCTAGCTACGCCACTGTGTTGGGAGTAGGGCGAGGGAAATAAAAGGCGTGCAGCGGATTACGAGAAGAGGCTAAGCGACAAGAGAAGCCTCTGCCAGATACTGTGCGGCTTCCTCTGGGAAATACGTGTAATCGTTTCTTGTTTGGCACAATAGTGTTGGCACAATGGTGTTAGGCACAATAACAGAGGACATCAGAGGACTGGGAGGGATACTTGAACTACTCCTTGCTAATGACTTGTCGATATTGGCGTACTCGGTGGAAGAACTACTGAGGGTTTTGGTGTGGCAAAAGACATCGGAAAAGTAGAGACTGTAAGTCAGCAACAAGAAGACGGAAACCATGGTGTGCAGTTTGGAATAGGAAAGGGATAATGGAGTTGTTATAAAAGACAGTTGTGAAGTGGAACTGGGACAGGTGGCAAGTTCCAGTTACCTAGCTTCAGTGGTGTAGGAGACGAATGGCTGAGTGTTCGAAGTGAAGGAAAGCGTTAAGGCAGCGCGGGTGAAATGGAGAGAAGTGATAGATGGAGACATGGAACGTGCCCGTGCAAAAGAAGGAAGAAGACTTGCTAAGTCAAACGGAGATGCAAATATTCAGATGGCTGTTGGGATGGTAACTGTAGGAACACATTCGAAATAAGGAAACTTGTGAGAGTAGGAGTTGGACAAGTGGTGAAGAAGGTACGAGAGGCGCATTTATGCTGGTATGGTCATGTACTCAGCCAGTGAAGTTAACGGGGAGGTTTCCTGTTGAGGGGATACGATCCAGAGGAAGACAGAAGAAGAGATGGCGAGATGGGGAAGAGAAAGATCTGAGAGATTTGGGGATTGACACAGGGATGGGATTGGTCAGGTTTCAGAGAAGAGGGTCCAACTGCAGGAGGAACTACCAACCTCTAGTGGATGGGATATGGTTGATGATGGCGAAGGTACCTTGCGTACCTATCTGATGGTGAAGGTACCTATCTATTAATGAGATGCAAATAGGCATCCGGTAATAAACCACCTTCATCGCGATTCAATGGGCGCTATTGATATGCCACGCCTCCAGACAACGTGTTTGATGGTAACGAGGATTGGTGGTAATAATTTTGGAATTTCCCCATGCAATCGTGTAGTTGGTTAGACACGCGTGCTCCGACAAAGCCGAATTTTCTTTTTTTGAGTACAGTGGAACCCCGCCTTACGGGCACTTCGGTAATACGGTCATCTCACTATTACGGCCCATTTTTTTGTCCCAGAAAAACGGCCATACATTTTCTTATAAAAAACCCGTTAATACGGCCACATTTTAAAATCCCAAACAGTAGAATCCTTTATAATTTTACCCCGTAAATAAGGCCACTCCTGATACGGCAGATGCCCTTTCAAGAGTGATTGCCAGCGGTCAAAGCGATTGGCTGAAACGCAGAACAAGTCAATCGAAGGTCACCGAGGTTTTTCAACATCGTGAACATTCCGTTTTTAGAAGTATACTGTAATTAGCTGAGCCTTTTTTGTTTTGTTTTTAGACTCAGACAGTACTGTACACTTAAAATTTTTAAAGGTGTTTTATCTACTGAGTGAAGGTCCACTTCAAATTTTTTAAAAGTGTTTTGTGAGTGAATTTTTAAGCGGTTATTTATTAAACAAATTATTAAAAGAGAAAAAGATTGTAGTTGTCCATGGAATGCTAATGCGATTTCTTTGTCATTACCGCCCTTTTAGTCGTGGATTTTGACCCTACCCCGATAATACGGCCACCCAGTTAATACGGCCAATTTATTTTGGCCCATTAGTGACCGTATTAACGGGGTTCCATTGTAGAAAACTGTCTTTTGATGTTCTTTTAACCGCGTTCCAAGCTGACGTTTAGTCTGGCCAATGTACTCCTCATTACAGTCGTTACACGGAATGGAATAAATCACGTCTTTTATCTGATCCTTCGCAACACGATCCTTTGGCTTTCCAAATATGTGTGCGAACGTCAAGAATGGCTTTTGGGTAACTTTTACATTGAAACTACCTAAGATTCTAATAGCTTCCGTAATTCCTTGAATATATGGAACTATCGCAAAACCCATCATCGAATTTTCATTCTCAGTGTTTGAGCAGTTTTTCATGAACGGTAGATTTGTAAGCTACGTTCAAAACTTTTTAAGCCAGAGTAGCGTAAAACCATGTCTGATGTTGGTAGAGATTCTAAACTTATTTAAGTCTAGCAGTTGGAATACTGGCTTACTACGTACATTCCTGTGTAAGATCCATTGCCGTCATGCATGGCACAAGCCTCCGAAATAAATAATCGCGGCAACCTATCGAAAGTGATGTAAACTGAATTCTAAGTATGAATATTAGAGCCCAGCTCAACATTCTAATATTTATGTAACTTCACTTTGAAAATGTTGCGCGTTGGCAACGAAACGTCAGTAAAGCTTTTATAAAATTAACGTGTCTGCTATTTCTCTTTTATGATTCGTTCATGGCTATTCATATTAGAATTTTGAGCTGGGCTCTAATATTCATGCTTACGTTACGATTTCCGCTTGGTAAATTTCTGGTAAACTGAATTCTACTTGACTAGCGGATCTGGGATTGGCCGTTGGAGGGGAACGGATCTGAAAAATACTTTTTGACGGTAAAACAGAGTTTGGTCAAAGAAAATTGGACAAACTAGCAAAACACAATGCTTAGAGAACGATGGAAAAATGTAGGATGTTGGGTAGGCAGTATATAGAACACCGTAGAAAGTTAAAAGGTTGGTGGACTGGCCAATATATGGAAAATAGTTTTGACGTTTCGATCAACGAATTTTATCTGGTATAACAGCCTTTGCACATGATCAAATCAGTTACAAATCGCTTTATTTTGCCGAGATGTCGCGTTTTTCGGAACTTCGAGAAATTTTCCAAACAACGTTGTCAATAAATCACGTTTTAGTTGTTCTATCAATTGTGGTCTAAAACAATCATTTTAGATTAGCATCTGGACAGTTTCTACCTCGTTTGCATTTCAAGTCCACTTGTAGTCTAAATGAAGCTGATATGGCTATAGAGCCAGAGGTACAGCTATGGTTGGTCTCCTTCGGTCAAAATGACCATGGGTTTTAGCATCCTTAAAGTATATAAAAAACAGAGATAAAAATAGAAAGCCGAAATAAATAAAAATAAAAAAAAGAGCTAAGTAGTGGTGCTGCTGGAGCAACGTCTTTTATGGCTGTGGATCCCTATTTGGGAAAGACATTGTCTGCCACACAGGTCACACTGATAAGTGTTTGTAACGATAGTTCCCTCTTGCTGAACTGCAGAGTCTTGGCCTTCAGCGAGGTACAGCTATAAACTAGTTTTTAAAAGCTTGTCGAAACTATGGAAGCGAACAATGAAATTTGATTTATCACTATTCTCACAAAAGCAACATTTTAGAACGACTGGAGGAGCGTTACATTAATTTGCACTTTCAAGCTAACTCTAACCTTAGAAAAACTACAAATTGCTTTATTCCGCCGAGATGACGCATTTTTCGAAACCTTGTGAAATTTTCCAAACAACGTTGCCAATCAATCAAGCTTTAGTTGTTTTATCACTTTTGGCCAAAAACAATCATTTTAGAAGCATTTGGGCAGTTTCTACATCGTTTGCATTTCAAATCCACCTGTAAATGAAGCTGATATGGCTCTATAGCCCGAGGTACAGCTATAAACTAGTTTTAAAAAACTAGTTTTTAAAAGCAATATACCTGTTGAATATGAGTTTTTGAAGACAATATCAGAATTGAGAATCCATTGCCTGAGTATTATTTTTTCATCGAAGAAAATCACAAATGTACATCAGTAATACTGATAAGTGACCATAAAGATTTAATATTCAACCAAAAACCATGACCAGCCGACAACTTCAAAAAGTATAAAATAAAACACATTCCGAAGAATGTCATCTTGAAAATTCAAGATATGATTCCATACAAGATAAAATTATCGTTGAAACTGTGATATTTCGACTTTATTTCAAAGTCATCCTCAGACAGAATGATATTACGATGATATTACCATTCTGTTTGAGGATGACTTAAGTAAAAAAATAAACAAAGCTGTAACATCACAGTTTCAACAATAGTTTTATTTTGTATTGACTCATATGTTGAGTTTTCAAGATGACATTATTCTTCGGAATATGAGTTGTTTTATAGTTAAGATTTAACATGACTTCCATGTATACGGACGTTGAGATTCCCGGCATACAACACTGAGCAACGGCATGATTGAAACAGCAAAGACATATAAAATATTTACTAAAGTGTAACGATTCGTTGGCGTACTTGCACCATCTTCAAAGAATGAAGTACAATGATCACAGTAAGATTGATTTTATGGTGATAAGGCGTTGTTATTACAAACTTTAATGAAAGAATAAAAATAAATGTCACGGTGGAGCAAAACATTTACTTATCTTTATTGTAACATCTATTTTTACCATCGTTATATTGATTAATGCTTGTAATTAATTATCACTTCTTTACTGTGCTCGAGGGAAAGTGTGTTTTGTGGCCCCGAGACCGCCCCGTTGTTGCCGGAGGCAAAGCCGAGGGCAACAACGGCGGACGAGGGGCCACAAAACACACTGCTTTCGCGAGGGCCCAGTTAATAAGTGTTTTATTATATACCAATAGTCAAAGAAACAAAGTAAAGAACAAGTGAACGAAAAAACATGAAAGGTAGTCCAAAGGTCGTGTCTTCACGTGATGGCGCACGTGATTTTGTTCGTTATTCCCCGGTCGATAACGTATTGTTTCCTTCTTGCGCTGTTGCGACGGAGACAGCCTAATTTGTTCTCTCTCACATGATACGCTCTCGACCAATGAAACACTAGAAAAAGGGGACTTTGACTATTGGTATATAATAATAAGCCTTGGTCACCAGTCTACAAAATTAATTTTACCGACACTGTGATCATTGCAATTTAATCTCTGTGGATGTTGCATATATGGTAAACCTTGGATAAATCAGGACGTCCCTTCGTGTTTTATGCTGGTCTCTTAAGCTCTTATTTAAACGAGAACGCAAATTAAAGTGCCTTGAGACGAAAATTAAGTTGTTCACATTTGAAAGAGTATAGGTGATGTGCAACCAATCCCTCGAGATTCAAAGGACAATGATATTTTCGCCATGTTGGATGAAATTACAATTGCAGATAAAGGAAAACCTTTGTTAAGTTCATCCAACATGGCGGCCATGACGTAACGTGCACACCACCTATTCGAAATGATTTAGGAACCCCTTTTGTAGTTTCTCTGCATCTGGCTTTGTTCAGTTTCAGACATTTCAGTTTGTTTGATATGCAAATAAAACGACTGTCATTAAGAGGTTGATAAAACATTTGGACGAATTGGTAAATGTGTTATATAACTCATCTACTATTCGAAAAAGCCAATTGAAACTTCATCAAGTCGTAGAATTCAAAATGCTGAACCCATCTTCATTAGAATATTGTTGCTACGATGACATATTCGTTCCCACACCCCTCTCCCCTAAAAACAGAATAGTTCTTGTCCTGCCACGATAAAACAAGATATTGTCATTACCTTTATATGGTGTCTTGAATGCCAAAGGTAGCCATTGTAAGTTGTTGAGAATAAAAAACATGTTCACGAAAAGACCAAAAAGAACAACCACAGTTTATAGAATTGATGGTTACGGGAACGAATACGTCGGTTATGGAGATAATATTTTGACGAGGATAGGTTCAGAATTTTGAATTCTATCGCTTGATGAAGTTTCAATTGATTTCCTTGAAATAGTGGATGAGTTATGACGTATTTGCCAATTCGTCGAAATGATTTATCATCTCTCTGACGTCACCGGTCGTCTCACTTACATATCACACAAACTAAAACATCTCAAAAAGGAAGCGAGATATGGAGAAATTACAAATGGAGTTCTTAAATCATTTCGACCACTCTTTCAAATAAGAGCAACTAAATTTTCGCTTCATAGACACTTTAACTCGTGAGGACGTGCGATGCCATCAGTCTAACTGTGGCACAAATCACCGCAAGTTCTGTACTTCTGCAAGTTCCCATATTACGAGAAAATCACGAATGTGAAAAAACTGGGGGTTTTTTTGAGTTTTTTTCTGCATAATCTATTGGACGTAATCTCTTAAAGACGTAAAATTTGACGTGAAATTTGAACAAGCTCAAATTAGTCTCAAGCTACCTCGAGCCAACGCCAGTCGTCGCGTTGATTTGGGTTTCATATTAACTCTTTCCTGTCCGAGGACTTTCCTCTTGACGAGTAAAATCGTCTGGCGTTATTCAGAGTAAAGTACTAAGTCTCCATAGGTCACTGAGGACCTATACGGAAGGAAGGAGGTAATCACTTCCGTTGATTAGGGTTTTATATTCATCACAAGACTACGTTTTCCGCCTCGTGAATCTTCTGCTGAGATCCCATGAGTATTTTTTTTTTGCGAGGAGGAGGACTGCACCTTCTTGGCCCTACCTAAAATAAACTCTGATTAATTTTAATGCACAGCACGAGTATACAACCTTTCTTCTTCAGGGTTATACAACCTCTCTTCTTCAGGATTATACAAAGACCGTCATATTTGATTTGGATTCGTGAAGACGACATCCATTGTGTCAGTAACCCAATAAGTAAATAGTCGATCAAATCTTAACATTGTCATTGTTATATCTTATATCGGCAATTCTTATAATTTAAAAGTAATTATTTTGATCAAGATTGCAGCGATGGAAACACCAGGTGGAAAACGTAATCTGGTGATAACTATTGCCCAGCAGATAATTCTTAATAAGGCCACATTGAATACGGAGACATCAAGAAATTGGAATAAAACTCTTTAATAAAAACTAACGTTTCGTCACTACACGAGTAACATCATCAGAGCGATACTAAAATAAATCCTTCCCTCAATGCCAATATTAGGTGCTTTCCTTTAGTGTTTTTTGATTCTTTATTTCCGGATACTCATTCTCCCACTAACCGACGCTCCTCCTACTTCCCTCTCTCTGTCCATCACATCTATTTTTTGTAACATTTAAGGGAATATTTTCGATGAAGGAAATTCTCGAGTGTGAGGATTTTGTAATTTATTAAATGTTATTAATCGAGTGTAAATGCCACAATTTTCGTTGAATATTTTTGTAACAGCCTAAGTTAAGCCGATAATTACATGTAAATCCATGTAACTCTAATGATGTTACTCATGTAGTGACCAAACGTTAGTTTTTAAGGAATTTCATTCTAATTCTTTTAATTCCTCTACAATGTGTGGCTAAAAGAACGCTACCGTATTAAAAGTTAATCAGTATCCTTTACAAATCTCCTCTTGTATTAATTTGTAAGGCAATGAAACAATGAAAGTCTGAAAGATTCAAACATTTACAACCAACGGCAAATCAAGGTAATTCCTAAGTGTTAACAATACAAAAAGCGTGGGAAATTTATCCATATCATGTCCAAACCACTAAACATGATTTAACTGATCAGAGAAGAAAGAGTGTTTGTAGCAACGAGATACATCAGAGCACGAAGCATCCGAAATTCTGCAGATTTACTTGCTGTCTGTGATGAAAAAGTAGACCAGGAGGTGGGAAAAAATCTTCGAAAGTGTGAATTATTCAAACCACAAGTGTCAGAAACCGTGGAACATAATTTAACTGTCGAGGGATCTGGGTACACGTTTTTACCAGTGAGCGAGTATTTAGTAAAAGATTCGGAGATGCTCTGTGGCCAACAAGTGTACTAAGCTGTCTGAAAATGGTAAACAACCGGTAAGAGATCGTTTGGCGTACAGTCTCCTCAAGTGATTTTTCGAGATTCTTTTACGAGATTTGTTGTTAGTTTTGCCATTCATATTCATGAAAATTATACTCTGTAACTCACTGTGATATTTTTTGAAAAATATTTGAAATTGAAATATTCATTTCTGTGTTTTAAGAGATATTTTGCCTGTGTTTCGACTGCAGGTAACGAGAAAACAGGGAAAAGTTGCGTAAGAGACTAAAACTGATGTGAAAAACCATGTAGGGGATCGCAATTTCCGCGTGGATTCACTTTCGATTTCAATTTCAGCCCGGGCTAAAATTTTATAAGTAATAACATGGCTGAGGGAAATTAGCGATTAAATTGCCCGCCGCCGAGGGAAGATTTGTGGAAGTCCAAGGGCGAAGCCCGAGGACTTTTACAAATTTTACCGAGGCGAAGGGCAATTTAATCGCTAATTTCCCGACTAGCCATGTTATTAGTTTGTAATATTATGATCTCCGA
>JBAHVQ010036107.1:0-30011 GCA_036872915.1 Nanipora kamurai | reverse complement strand
ATATTGTGTGCTTGTCACGTAGTAGATGCCTACCACTATATTTCATAAGGCATGAGCCCACTTTGGCATAAAATGGTCATTTGGGCTAAAAAACCTCCCTGGCTCCTCCAGAGCTGACTTGTCTCAATAATAATAATAATAATAATAATAATAATATATATATATATGCGTGAACGTTTTGGTTTACGAAATACAAAGAGGGCTCAATACCAAACAGATAGAGCAAGTAGTATTATGTCACTTACCTCAAAAAGTTACTACAGCCTGTTTCATCTTCTGAAAGGATTTTCAGGTGACTTTCACCTGAAGATTCACCTGAAGATTCTTTCAGAAGATGAAACAGGCTGTAGTGACGTTTTACGGTAAGTGACATAACATATATATATATATATATATATATATATGTGTGTGTGTGTGTGTGTGTGTGTGTGTGTATGTTGTAGACACGTGAAACTCTGAGTTACTGGTACGGTATTGAGCGCTCTTTATTCTCAAGCCAGCACTACAACCTTCTTGGTTACCATTCTTGGTTTATATATATATATGTATATATACACATCAGTGGCAAGTAGAGTTTTCTCTACTTTTCCGGTATCGTTCGTCACTCGGAGTAACTTGTGTCCACCATTCTCTACCCGAGTTCATTCTCTTACATCTACATCAAGTATCTTTAATACACTGGTTGCATCGGATGTACAAGACATTAAATGGGAAAGAAAGGACACGTATTGTTCACGATAACGTTGATAATTCGCATAATTGAATATGTTTATACGTTATTAGAATACAGCAAAATAAAGCTATTTACTAGTGGGGATTGCTGCTAACTTTGTACTCAAAGTCCTTGCGAGAACATCGAAGCCACAAGGTCGATATCAAACTTTATTTTTTGATTAATTGTGAGTGAATGGTATCTTGGGCATTTCTGTAATATGATTGGCTCCAGCAGCTTCATGTTTTTTACGGTATTTGACCACGATCTGAAAGGGTTATTTTTAAAAAAACTTTTTAAAAACGGTTATTCGTCGAAATAATTTTTAGTTAGATTATAAAATAGAATAAATGCCAAGTCAAAAGCGAAATTTACTATGTAGCTGAGTCAGAAAATCAGAATATTTTTACTATAACCAACGTTCTGAGGAATAGATCAGCAGTAACAAAAAATCCCAGACTGGTGGTTTCGAGTTAAATCCCCGTCTAGGCGTCAGAACATGCTTTTTCTGAGTAAACGTGAAAATGACAGACCCCCACATATCGACTGTAACTATTTATTTCAACTTCCTAAGTATGCAGAAAACTCTATTATACTTTTTCCTTGGAGAAATTTATTTTCAAAGAGAGAAATTACGAAAACTACTCCAAAATGAAATAATTTCAGATGAGGAATAACCTAAAAAGTATGTACAAAGGACCAAAACACCCCTAGAATCTTGAACATTCGTGCCCCTTTTACACTTTACGTTGGGTGGCATTTAAGTGTAAAAGGGGCACACAAGTTTGCAACCAAAGTTGGGCAGATTACCATATTACAACATGGTCACTGCTGCTACTGATGGTAATGATGATTTGCTTTTTTGGAATTATTTTTGTAACAAATTATTGTAACAAAAGACAGATTATTGTAACAAAAGTTGTTTTATTCACGGAATAAGATAGAACTCTACTTAAAATATAATTTACATTGTCAAAGAATCGTTCATTTTAACGAGATGAACAAAAGTCATTCGGTAAGACATTAAAAGTTTTGAATACTAAGTCTTCAAACGCTCTTTTTCCATGGATTCCTGATGTGGAATGCTGCTTTTTAAATGCAATGTTCTTTTAGGATAGTGCATCTGTAGTTTTAGCTGTGGTGGTTGTTTTTACCGATTGTTCTGAGTGTTTTCAAGTTTGCGATGTCCGACTTCCGTCAGCACACGATCCACACTAAGTCCCGAAAAAAATTTAAAAATTTGACTTTTTACTTTAAGAGGTAGAATAAACTACAGTTCGTGATGGTTGACGTGTTGCAAACAGCATCTGGATCTTCAATTTCCGTTTAAAAATAATTTTGCCTCGGTGGTCAATCTATCAAGTCTGGGCAACGAATAATCTAGTCCGGCTAGTCCATCTGTTCGTTTATTTAGAGTGCTATGATCGTATAGTGTACATTCATCTTCATAATATGAACACGAACAGTCATAATCTTCCATTAAAACTTTGGTACGTGGATTATATATCACAGGACTCAAAAAAGAACTCTGAAGTTCGCCAAATTGGATAACAGAATGTCGGAGTGATTGCCATTAACCAGGGTAAACGGCTTATGGTTGATCGGGGAGCCGATAGCACAAGTGAAGGAGCCCAAAGAACCAACCAAATGTACTTTCTTGCAAATTTAGATGTTTTAACCGTGTCGAATGCTTCCAAGAAACCAACCATGATCGTCAAGATAACCTCATCCTTTTTCATTATAAGAATACTTTCGTCTTAGATATTCAGGAACAAAATGGCAGTCACTTGCGGTGATGTCAGTGTTGAGTATATTGTGGTGGTCAAAGTGTCGTGATATACGTGGAAGAACACAACATTTCTATACTATGAAGAGAGCCCAAAAGATGACAATTTGTCAAAAGCCATTCGATGCACTCGTCCTGCCAGCCGCACCTCATTCCCACAGCGCACAATATTTCATATGTAATGTAGCAAAGAATACCATGTCCAAGAACATTGTATTTTCTTTACTGTCAATTTTTGGACAGGTTTCATCTAGGGGCATGCCCTTATTCTGGTTATATTCACGGCGGCATAAAATTTATACAAGAAGTCCTTGTGAGCTTGGTAGTTGGAACCTTTTTCTCCATCTGGCATTCCAGGAACTGAAAACAAGGAAAACAGAAAACTGGACCATTAGATCAACATTCCAAATAGAGGGTTCAGAAGGGGTAGAAGGGGAACTGGGATTGGCCTGTTTTTGCCCTTTGAATATGGGATGCTAGCTCTGCTAGCGGTAATAGGATTTGGAAAACGGGATATGGGATTTGGAAAAAAATTGGACTGGAAAATGGAATTGGTACCTCCTACTAAACCCTCGAATATAAATCACACCAATCATGTCAGGATTCCTTTTTAACTTTTTAAGATATAAACTGCGCAAATTTTCGTTTATATTTTCTCAACCGTTTGACTTAGTCCTATAACTTATTTTTAAATTTATCGCCATCTCATAAATAGCAAAATACATGTATTTGAACAAATTCGTTTCTCACCGTAGGAATGTAGTATTAAACACTTCTTTACTTCGACGTTGTATACTGTTTTCTTAACCACACATGTTGGCTCTGTTACTCTAATGTATTTCGCTCCATTGGCACAGCCTGAGTTATCATTACTTCCAGCTGTACTAATGTAAGTGGATCTTTTTCCTCGGTTCCTGAAAGTTATAAGTTCACGATTTAGAATGTATAAAAAACCTTAAAGTAATTCAATAAAAGACTTGGAGTGCCGTTGTAGAGTCTGCATGAGCTACCGTGTAGGATACTGAAATTATATAGCTACTGTTCTGATTTCTGTCCCAAAGCTATATTTTCTAATTTTTGCTTTATCAAAACTTCACTGATTTTTTGTCTTAAAATGTTCTTCTCCCAGTATTATCAAGGTAAACAATATTTCACTCAAACAATGTGTAGCATCCTGTTATAGACTTAGCTTACCTGTTATGTAATTCAGGGACATCAAATTCTTTCCCCGGTAAGGAACCCAACACTTCGTTGTTGCTCTCGACATATCTGACTGGTAATGCGTTTATGTTTGCCAGGTAGTAAAATACTGTCAGTGTTAACAACAGCGATGCCATTTTATATCTGTTGATTAGAGAGTAAGGAGAAATATTTAGGGAAATCAAATGAATGTATGTAGATCAGTCAGTGAATGACTTTGATTCCTTTATTCATTTAAGTTTAAAATGAATACAATACTCTTTATAGCATCAACACAAGACTGTACTCAAACTATGCTAAAAGTTGACATAAACTGGAATTCAGCTGAACTGTTAAATGCCATATAACAAAAACTACCGTTTAAATAAAATGTTTGTACAACTTTATCATAAGTTGTCTACCGGTGTACAAAGCAAATGGCGTTGTGGCTCCCGTAACTGTCAAGATAGAACAGACAGCTTGAAATACCACAAAAATTAAAGACAGGTGTGGTAGAGTGGAAAGTCGAATGATCTTAAAAGGAATCGGGTGATGTTTATAATAACCATATATGTAATAGCCATGTGATGGATCGATGTCATAATCAGAACAATTGACTATAGCCGCTATCGAATCGAATCTCGATGCGTTGCCAATATTTTGCATCAAAATTTTGTGGGGTTTTTATGTTTTTTTTGAGTTTTGTTCCGACTTTGTCCTGCTCGAAGTTTTATGAATGTGCGAGATCTGGATTACATACTTTGGAATATAAATAGGAAGATGAATGTTCGGAGTGCGCTTTAGTTAAGTGCTCTTTATCATGAAACGAAATGGCTTATTAAGACTTACACCTACTGCATGAAATTTAGTAATTATCCGACCAGTTGTTGCTATGTTTTAAGTGTTACGAAATTTGACGGAAAGATCAGACAAGCAATATATCAAGATAAATTGAATTTCGTAAACGAAATGCGCACGATATCTAGGTATATTTTTCCTATAATTCAAGCGACAGTAAGATATGGTGCGAGACATCGAGAACATAATTCATAAGTCATAAGATCATAACATCGGAGTAAGAGGTCTCTACTTTACCTCATTACTCGAGAAAGTAAAATATTTCCAATTGCAGTGTTATGGCAACGGAAACTGTTTCTCTTTAATCACTAAAAGTAACCGACCCAAAGTGGTGGTCTACTTGATCCAGATCTTTAAGTTTGATGAGATAACGCCGTAAATACTGCACCAGTAAAAATATTTGATGATCGAAGAATGGTAAATAATATTTATTTTTAAGATTTATTTATAATGCAATTTTCATTGTAGTCTAATTCTCTCCGTCATTTCGTATTTTAGAAGAAACCTGATTAAATCGAAAAAAGTTAGTTCACTTCGTTGACTTAAAAGGTAAGCGGACAAGCTTCACTAGCATTATACTCTTCGTTGAAAATTATTTCCTGTATCTTAATATTTTTAAAATTATTACGTTCCCGCCTATTTGAGAGTACTCACAAAGCTACATTACGAGAAAATTAATTAGAAATTCGTAATTCCTCTGTGAGTCAGGATTAAATAGAATTCAAACGGTGACTTAAAAAATGAATTTGAGAGATTTTGTCCACAACTGACCTGACAGATGATCCATACTCTTGACTACTTAACTCGATAATTTACCTTAACTAGTCAATTCTAACTAAGAATTTCAAGTTATGCGAACTTTAACGGAAAGGAAGAAAGAAACGTTACGGTAAATTAAGTTCATTAATTGGAACAATTTCGAAAAAAATAGAATGGCTTTCACTGCAAAACTTCAATATATTCTTGTGGAGCTTCACTCACTTCTTGTTAGTGTAATACTTCTAAATCTACACATGGCAACTCTCGCGGATACAAACATTCGATATTGGCCACAGAAGGCACTATGACATTTCTATGGAGAAAGCATGCGAGAATAGCACTTGACCAACGCATGAGTTCCGGCGTATACGCTACACGACAGCGCCTATGCGCCGCTCCTATGAAAAATCAACTAGTCTGTCGATCATCATGCTATACAATGTTCAGATGTCAGTTGTTAAAGAGTATCTAAACTTTTGTATGCGCTTTACGCCACTCTACTGTGTGGTTAACAGAAAATTCGTTTAAACACAAATAAGCTGCGAGATACGTGGTAAAAACCATAATGCAAACTATAAATGTATTCAACTCGCAAGCTGTACCGAAAGTTCTGCAACAACTTAATTTAACATCGGATATGTGTGTATCGACTGTATGTTCCTTGGCGTAAGACAACTTCAAGAGATCATACAATTAAAGGATGATCTCATTGTCTGAAATGAACAAAATGAATTGCCTTGCCCTTGAATACCCAAGCAGGAACTAACATTGCACACAAATCAATTTCTAGAGTTGTAGATTTACTAAAACGCAGCTTTAGGTCACGACAATGGAAACGTTTCATTCACAAGAACACGTAGCCCCATAACATAGGTTCTGGGATTCTACTATTTGTACATACACAAGCGTTTACACTACAGAACTCGCAAGAAACAATGTACATGAAAGCAAAACTGTTCACCCAAATGCAACACTTACGTTGATGAGAGAGTATGAAATAGTTATTCTCAGTTGATATCACTAAGGCGTCAAAACGTGTTTCAAATCTGATAATCTTTGAACAGGAAATATCTGATGCTCCTCTCTTTCTTTGCTTGAAGTTGTTTTTGACTTTACGATGCCAGTTCCTTTTAAACGTTTAATCGCCCACGCCTGAATTAGTATTCGATATGCATATTAGCTCTTAATAGTTTAAGAGCCCTCTCAAAATATTTTGAAGCTATCAAAAATGCACGCATGTGTCTAAATACGACGTAATATCTTGGCGCACGGAATCTCTAGAAAAACATTTCTAATTTAGCTTAAGCACAAATATTGGATATCTTCTCTACGATGAAATATAATTAATCGAGGAATGTTCTCATTCACCAAACTGCAATCAGATGGTCAGAACAAAATTAAAAAAAAAAGTAATATGCTGTATTGTCTAGAATTTTTTTTTATTCTTTAGTCAATTTGATTTCGAAATCATTCTGTAATGAAGATGGTTGTAAAGGTTGCCTTTCGCGCGAGCACCATCAAGATTGTCTAAGCGGGCGAGTTAACAAAACGAATGTCTGAGAACAAACTGAAAACAACGACCAATTATTTCGCTGAATTAGCACCTCAAAACTGAACTAGTGTCGTTTTCATAACAGGAAAACATCTTGCTGGTTGAGAGGAACATATGGCTTAAACATATAGAAAATACACCTGTGAAATGCTTGGCATAAGGATGAAACATGCGGTTACAAGGTGAGATACCGATGGCACAGTGCCAGCTACTTCGAAAACTCAAGGTCAAGCCATCGGTGGTAGAACTTTTTTCCATACCCTGGAAGTAGCTCGTTGATTAAAAATTGAATTTCCACTATTTTCTAAGATTTTCGCGATAAAATAGTTTGCAAACATAAATCATGAGGATCGATTTTACCGATTTTACATTCGAGCAGGTAGTTGCTGACAGAATTATGAGAGCCTTAAGTGTGTATTGCGTTGTTACTGACCTCAAACAAAACACATTCTTTGAATATCTTTTTTCACAGAAGACGAATAGAATGAATAGTACGTATGTTTGAAAGTGCAAGAAATACCATAAAATCGAAGCCGTAATATTCGTAAAATAGCGACAACTGTTTGATCATTAAAAATTAACAAAAATTAAAATTAACAAAATATTACATACAAAATGCTTAGTTGTTCATTACAAGCAGTTCTCTAATGCTTATTATTCGGTCAATTTATACAAGAGAAGCAAGTCTTACATAAGGCGCGAAATCCTTGCACAAAAAGCACTAAAACAATGTTTTTTTAACACACGACGGGGCTGCGTTCTCGTATATACGCCATTTGGTGCTTTATTTCTCTCATCTAAATGGCAAAGTAGACCGACTAATTAAGCAACTTAACTTCTCTTGATGATTGAAATAGCGTTGACCATATATATAAAGGCTATGATTCTAATTCTTTTAGTATTTAGTTCCAGAGACCGCAATTCCAACCCCACCCCAAAACAAAACATACAATTGCCTAAGTCGAGGTTTTAGAGAAATTAGTGTTGGAAACCAGACGTTCTTCGTGATAACGAAATGGTGGCAAGTTACTGCTTGCAAATATGGAAGGCTTGCATGACATCATGAACGTTAAAAAATTCCCGTACTCTTCACATATGACCGACATCGTTTTACTTGGATACAAAGTAAATAAGTCCATAATTTGAAATCTAATTACAACTGATAATGCTTATTGATGAAAAAACGAAAAAAAAAATAACCAACAAACAAAAAAATGTCATATTATCTAGTGTTATCAATAAACGCACCAAACTTCTTGAGTATTTAATGTCGATTAGAGTAAAGAATGATTTCGCTTTGTTTGATATTAAATGTTGCTTTCTGATATTTGTTTGAAGTAAACCATTTTATAAATTCTGTTACTCTACCATGCGGAATGATTTATCTCTTTTTTTTAATACTTGTTAATCGTTGGTATTTATTTCAACAAATTAGTCTATAAACAATATTCGTAAACCATGGTTACCCGAAAAATTAAAAAACGGTAAATTTAGTCGGTGATTTCATTTAACGCCATTAATTATCGTATTAATTTCGTTAATTTAATGGTTATTTTTCCTTATTACCAACGATTATCGCGTAAAATACTTATATTTTGAGCTAGTTTTGTGGTATTACTTGGAATATTTACTTCAAGTCGATAAATCTTTCGTGTTTAATTTTGTATTGTTTAACGTACACTCCACATTTGGCCGGCTTAAGGTAAAGGAATAAACAGGTGCAGTGTTGTATAATAACTTAGCAACGGCAGTGTACTTTTTCTTTATCCTTGATGTACTTGGTTTTCGCCAACTTTATTTTGTGCTTTTCCGAGTAAAATTCCTTCGTACACTGTTTTCCTTTTCTCCTTTTTCTTTATATCTTCTTGCTAACAAGATCTTGTTCAAATTTACAATTTATGGTAAAAAACGTGTATTTCAATTTTTTCTTTTGGGCTTCGGGTCCTCTAAATTTACTTACATGGGCATATGTCGTAATTTGACAAACCAACTACTCCCCTGTACCGTTCCAATGATTGAAAGAGTAACCTGACCTTTATTGTTTAATAACTTTGATTCGTTCTTTAGTGAGTTGGGAGTGAATATGGGAAAAACTTCGTACTTTTTTTTTGTCGGTGGAGGAAACTTTAACGTACGAGTTTTAACGCAATTTATTCGCAAACAAGGACTTCGGTTTAATGTCAAACGTTTCACTACCTACAGTGACATATACTTGAGAGTAAACCCTAATGGAAAAATAAAAAAAAATTAAAATAGAAAAAAGTGCATCTATAGTTCCTCTTTTGAAAATAACTAGGAGCATTTGAACTTCATAGAAAATTCAAATGTATTTCTTCAGATCAAAAGAGTTAAGATGCTATTTTCAGTGGGAAAGGAGAAAAAAATTAAAAAAAATAGAAACAGGAAAATGCATAGTTGTGCTTATGCTCGGTAAATCCTTAACCAGAAAATAATTAGCATTTTTGAAATCGAGAACACCAATATCAACCAACATCATGATCCAAAACGCTTTTGACGAGTTCATTCTCTTGTACTGAAGACGTACAATTAGACGCAAAATCAATCAGGCGTCACGATCAATATCTCGTATGGAAATACATACAGAAATATCTCGAACGTTAGATTTGAATTGTAGCCTGATCAACACTAGTAAAGCGGATACTTTGGTCTTGTAAGTTACTTCAAGTTGGGAAATATTTCTCATAGTACATGGGAGTAGTTTGATGCGTCATACTTGAATTTGGTGTTGGCCAATGCAACCGGAAATGATGGGCTCATTTGCAAACTTTGTTTCCGTCATTGGGCTTCGTTGTTGCATGTTCACCGCAGGACCCAGAACGACAATAAAGAATCTGATGAACTGATATCCCAAGAGAATCCCATTATTTTATGGTTTTACATCTCCAGTTTAAACATATTTAGAATCGAGTAATGTATTGCCCGTCGGCATTTTTGTAATAGGAAGTGTAAACGCCGAATCATGGTTTGCTCTTCACATAAAGTCATGTAGCATGTGATTGTCTGACTAAATATGTGTCATTGTATCGAGTAGGTGGTTCAGACGGAAATAGTCGATCTTGAAGAACACAATCGCAAGAACGCAATCGATATGGAGAGTAGGCGCACCCTCAAAAACCATCCAAAGGTCCCTCCTTTGGAAAGTTTTAATCAGTAATGCAGTAAAAAAGTGTGAAATGTATTGGGACTTTCTGAGAAGTGGTAGAATATTACCACCCAACATAGAAGCCACATTTGTCATGCAAACACTTTTGTAATTTACGGGTACGAATCTTGCTTTTGCTTTTAAAAGGTTATGTACCGCTGTTCTATCACAGAACTAAGAATGAGTATATTTTGCTGTATTTTCATTTTAGTTCCAATAAATTGACAACGTATTATTTGATCCTTTAGCCACGTGTTATTATTTCTTGTTTTGCGTTTGGATACCACATACTGTTACAGATTACTATACATATATATATACATACTGTTACAGATAGCTTTAAATTGCAGATTTAATCACTGCAATATTTGAAATTTTTGGTTAAATTCTCGAAAGAAAAAATATATGCTGCTTCATAAAAAACTTAAATACTGCGAACATAAGGAAAAACTCAGCATGACCGTTTCTATAATATTCAATGGTTTGTTTGCCAGTTTAATGGCATTCACGTGATGGTCTTCCGATTCTTTTCAAATACTTCAGAGACAAAATCATGACAAAGGGTATTTCAGTGACTATAACAGAATTTTTGGAATAGCGGATAGCATTTTTTGATTGAGGATTAAACCTCAAAACGTTCACCTCAATTCCAAGAATTTTTTTAATTGTTCCTCTAACTGTGGTGCCAAGCCTCGCTTTCAGCCCATCTTTTCTACTAACACCTATACGAGGGTTGGTAGTACTAATAATGGTTTCAAGTCATCTCGTACAGAGGCCGTTTCCGTGATAGAAAGTTAATTGAATGCAAAAGAGTGAACTTATTGCAAGCAAAAGTACCTATTGCCTAATCAATGCCCTTTGACAGTGTTTCGCCAAGTAGATCAACTAGATTCCATCGCAAGCAAAGATGCCTACCACTACATGTTTCTGGCACTTATCCAGTCGTGTTAGCGCTAATTTACCTTGACAACAAAAACAAAACAAAACAAAAAAAAACAAAAACGGGAGAACTTTTTCCCCCTCGAGTTTCAACTGCGAATTCATCAACACATTTTTTTTTTGAAAACAAATTGTGCATAACGACCTCTACTATAATATCATTCGGATTGCTTTTTTGTCAGTTTTAGATACGTCATGTGATCCACACTTTTCCAGCATATGTTCAACAAAACTTCTGAAGACGAGCGCAAGGTTTTACTTCGGCTACTTCACTGAAGAATTCGGGACAACTTTTGGCGTTACTAATAAAGCCTGCTAAACTGGCACCGGTGTATAGTTCTATGTGGTACGAAGCTCCAGGATTTAACCATAAACATTCATTGTTTTACAAATTGCTTTGGAATTTCTGCGGGATCATCAGATATTTGCTAAATGTAAACTTGTTACAGCAGAAGCAATTACACCAGTAATCAAGCAGCTAATTGGAGCGTTTGTTGCACGAAACCTATTTCCAAAACTAGTTGAACTAGTTCATGACAATTGCAGTCGCTGCAAACAAAATCTAGGATGCTGGCAAAGGGTTTTCGGCGTTCTACCCGTTTTTCACTACTAGTGAGAAACCTAAGCGTGCAGGGAACAGACAAGTGAAGCTCAGCGGAATTATCAGTTTGCTATGGATGGCTAGAGATCTTGTTTTAGGATCAATTTGGTGGGCGCCTTTTACTACATTGCTCGAAAAAAAATATTTTGAGTCTGTTTCCCCTGTATAGCTCCTTACTTTGCAGATACTATAAGTCGGATTTAAATACTACCTCTTTGGCGCAATTTCTGATCTTCAACTGGATTCTACTCCAAACGGTTTTGTCCCTTCAGGAGTAATATCCCCCGCGTTTGCAATTCTAAGAACATGATTGTACATTGATCTTATGGACTGTAAGGGAGGTGGGCCGTGGTTGTTCAAAATTATTTGTAATGGGCAATCATCTCAAACGTTTATGAATTATTACCTTTACCTAGCGAGTTGAAGAGGTGATAGTCCGGAAGCAGGATGGAAATTTCCTGAATTTACGATGCTGTTTGTGGTTACTTTTTGCATCAGCTAAACTAATTCCTGAGTCAATATTTGAAAACAAAAAAATAACTTTGCAAAGATATTTTTATGATTTTTTTATGATATACTGACTGCTTCCTTGGGAATCCTATTGCAAAACGCAACCTAACTCAAGTAACTCCACTACGTCTGTTGGTCCAGGGCGTACATTTCAATTTATGTGGGAATGGAGAACCAACGTAGCGTTACAGGCCACGAATGGTGTAGATGCGGTGAATATTGTATGAATATAAAAAAATATTATTGCGTGCTAAACATATTGTCCAAGGGAAAAATGTTTCAAGAGTTGTTTAAAGTTGTAAACCCACGCTGTACTCCAGTGTTTATGGATGTCTTAAGCCATTAATTGCTGACAAGATTAGGTAGAATATCATGTTTTGGACTCGCTTGTTCTTTGGGTTCCCAAGTAAATATATACGGCGATTTTTCGTGGGCGACGACATCCGATAACAAAACCAACCTTATGACCCCATACAATGTTCAGAAAACCTTTTACCATGGTTTCCTTTTTGTAATTAAAAGGAAAGGAAAACTACGGTAAAAGTGCCTAAAAAGTGCGTTTAGTCAAAGATATTTATAATGTTTTAATAACTTGAAGACCTTATGTTTGGCGCTTACTAGGAACCTGAAGATTACCTAGGAGACAATAAAACAATTTACAACCATGGGGAGCTATTTCGGGTCAAAGGAAATAGCCATCCCCCTGACAACCTTGACAGTCTTAGTTGTCAAGTTATGAATTATTTACAATTTGGTATGACTGACAATATCTTGAATTATAAGATTTGCCAAAGATTGAGGCAGCCTCGTAAACGTGCCATGATAATATAGCTCAAGTAGGAACACGATGCTATTGTGTTGAACCGGTTGTCAGACAAAGTCGCGCTTATGAATTTCGTTTATTTTTTCTTCGTTACTTATTGAATTTGAGCATAGTACGGAATCGGGACTAAGGTAGCGTGTGTGAAATGAAATGAAAATCTCCGCTTAACAACTTGTTTGTGAGTATTTTCCGTCGTCTCATCTAACCATAGATGCAGTTTTTGTTTTGAACAAAATAATATGAACTGCTTGAGGATGTGAGGTAAAATAATTATTATTTTGTCAAATCATGGGACATTGGAGAATTTAGAACACACGAAATGCCCTTCAGAGATATTTGAATTGAAACACTTCCAAGGGATTATATCCCGATTCTCTATTATAACATTATGTAAAGCTTCTACATGAATGTTGCTGCAGATTAACCAGTTCAATGTGATACAAAAGCGACAGGGGCACAGACTCCTTTTTTACAAACACGTCTGTCTTATTTACCGATACAATAGATATCAGTTCTCAATCACATGTTCGTGACAACCTGACTACATAATCTAAGCATACCCTTTACCATCGTCTAGTGTCATCGATTCAACTACCTCTCATCGTGCTGCTATCAACTGAAACACGTGTGTAATTCAAACAACAGGTTAAATGGATGATCCCTTTGTTGATCGTATGTCATTTCCATCGCGGGCTCATTGTTCCCTGTTCCGAACTGAGCCACCGTCCAGCTTACATGTACCCAACAGAGAAGCCTGGATGGGAACCTGGGATCGCAACTGCTTCACGACGTTGATCCCGTAAAAATTCGTTGAACTATTTTCAAATTTATGTGGACCATAATCTTTATTTTTAAAATCGTTGGCAAGGTCTATTTATCACTGTAAATCAATTTTACTACATCTGAAATTTGATAGACCACTGTACTTCAACTGACCAGAGATTGCTGTCAATGATTTGAGGCAAATAGATGTAGCTCTTTCACTTTTGACTTCACTTAAAATTAAATGCAAAATGTAGTTTACTAAAACTGAAACGAATCCAAGAATTCTCTCGCCAGTGCTCTGGCAACTAAGCTATGCGCCCATTTGGGAACTGTGTCCTTATTGCAATCTATCGTGTCCCCTATGTAGTTTGAGAATTGTCGCCGACTAGCTGTCGATTAGTCGGCGAATAAGTTGACAGTTTTCTGATATATGCTGAAAGCATCGAATCAGAAACGTCAGCAAGGTCAGCATATCGCAGAGCATCGTCGAGAAGATGAAATATGTTGACCATTAAGCCTGCTCTTTTTTCAAGTTCTAGCGGTGGCCGACTTATTTTCAGACTTGTTAGCAATTGAATATTGGCAACAGGTATTCATCAAAGGGATTCAACCTCCCCTGAACGAGAGACTAACGCGTATGTTTAAGTGCAGAATTGGCAACGTGTTGTGCAAGATAAAACTGTGCACCCTTCATTTGGTGAAGAAAGTCTAAGTTGTCGACGATATTCGAACTAATGTCTCTTAATAGGGTAGCAGAGGCAGTTAATATTCTGACATGTAAATTAGACGACTAAAAAACGTTCGTTAAGCTCGTTAGCTCAGAAAAACGATTTCTGAGCCCTAAACGGGAATTGAACCCTCAACCGTCTTACGACAGGTGAGGTGCTCTAACCATTGAGCCACCAAGACTCAGATGGTGAGCTGAGGTGCAGGCTTGTAATATGGACTGCCTAAGCAGAAGCGACGATATGATAATAATAATTGAAATGCTAAATGCTGAACGACGAATTTGGTTCATGTGGGTGCTTGGTATATATCAGACAACTAGCAAACATTCGTCAAGCTCGTTATCTCAGAAAAAACGATTTCCAAACCCTAGGCAGGAATCGAACTCGCAACCTTCAGATAACCGAGCTTGATGAACATGACGAGCTTGACGGAACGTTCGCTAGTCGTCTGATGTATGCCAAGCTGCCACATGAACCAAATCTCTTGTTCAGCATCCAGTTGAGTATGACATGTAAATTGTTGGTAATGTCTAGAAGGATGTAGAAATACTTGTGACGCATTGTCATGGCCAATTGTACTTTTTCTTTCAAGACGAAGCACGATATCAAGTATATGAGAGCTACATTTTGACAAGCTTGAAGGAAATTGCGGTCAATGTAAGGTAAGCTCGATGGGATGAGAATGTTACGCCTTCCGAGTAGTGGTTATTTCTAGCTTACCGGCACCCGTTGGTCCCACACTTTCCAGACAAAAGTGATTCAACTTATCGAGTTATCGTGGCAACAATACGTAAACTAGATGTTACGGATGTTACGAGTTGTAAACTATCCTAAATAGGTCAACAATGCAGAAGATATAGTGCCAGAGTCTTTTACTAACATGACCTTTGCAAGTGTAGTTTCTAGGGCATTTCAATATTTGGAATGTCGTAATTCTATTGTTGGGCACCGCCGTCAATAATGGAAATTCAGTATGATAGCTTATACGAACCTAGATAGTTTCGTAATAACGGCGTTCAAATTAAAGGCGTCATTTACTTATAATTCTAGCGATTGTTTACTTAGCAACCACAAATTGGATCAAAATGCATGTGAAAATCCAAAGGATTTTGCTTTGTATTGTAAAGACTGAGTTTAAATGCTTTATGTAATTTCAATCCCAAGTTTTATTTTAGCTGAGATATGAGAGATGATTTAATGAGAAATATGAAATAGAAAATAAATTATAGTAAAAAAATTTCCCTCAAGGGAAAGTTTTCTCTCGAAGTATAAACCAGTTGCACAAATACCACAATGCATCAGTATTCACAAACAGCCTCAACTTCATACTTTCCAGTTCAATTCATGTTCACTCATTGTGCTGAACCTTTTGTATATTGTTAATAGAATTAAAAAGAATGAAGTTGAGGCTATGCGTATCTATTGGTGCATTGAAGTATTTATGCAATTGGTCTGTTACTTTTCACTCCTATCTCCTCGGGAATTCCATTTCTATGCCCATTTTGATGTCACTGACTTACTGACTATTTATTTGACGTTAACAGAGTTACTTTATTTGATAAAATAAATTAGCAATGAACAAAATAAACCAAGCTCAAATCCAGATTTTGCTGGGAAGAACCATGACCATGTTATTTCGACAGAACTTAAAGGAGGTGAATAAATTTGGAAAATTTTCAGCAAAATTAAAGGCAAGCAAAATCACACGTTTTGATTCAGGATAGAAGAACACGTCCTCAATTGAGCTACTCTTGGTATGTAAGTTAGCCACAATAACTATTTTAGTCGACGAAAATTTTGATTATCACACCATTGGAATGTCTATTTTTTCAAACCGCTCTCACTGAGTGTACCGCACCTTAGTCTGACGAATTCGAGAGAGGAACTTAAAAATATAGATTCTGAGTCTATCAGTGGTATTGGATGTCGATGTTTCATCAAGAATGCATGGACTGTAAGCGAGGTTACGATGTCATTTCCTCACTCCAACATTTTCTTCGTTATATATGCAGGTTGAAATGAGTTGGAATTGTTGAAAAGCCATACCTACAGCTGTTTTAGCAACAGTCCTGATAAGTTGCTGTTCAATACCTAACCTCGAGGTTGTACAATGATCCTCCTTTTATGGTCTTCAAGAATGGCTGATATAGGTAAATACTTTCATGCAAACAGGTGTAAACTAATTATAGTTGTCGACTTGTCACATAATTTACAACAAATGGCACAATTGCATTTTCTGTTGTCATCCATTCCCAGAACAAAGTGTTAGACTTTCGTCAACAGTCATAAAACGATAAGCTAATCTTGCTTCCGAAACAAGGAACCTCAAGGCTAAGGGATCACTTCCCGCGGCGGGAATAGTGGTTTTGTTTTGCAATACGTCAGTGGTAAAATATAGGGTGATTTTATTTCATAGAAATTTTACTTTTGTAGTTTCTCTTCACTACTTTGACCAACAATATTGATTACAATATATATATAACTCATAGAATTTTTCTGGTTTCATCGTGATTAAGCCCAAATGACGCAGAGATGAGTGGGTGAGTGTGTAAACGATATACGAGGTCAGTGATGATGTTATATTTGAGTCTTTCCTCACATATATCCTCTTTACCTTAGAGGAGTAAACTGCTTGAGGCATCCTCCAAAAGCCGTGAGATGATTGGTGGATCGGTGTAAAGTTTGGAGTTTAAGTTAAAAGGGGATGTCTGCCCAGCTGGAAACTATCATAAGCCATTACCACATTGGGGTTACGTAAGTTCCCATTTCTGTGGAGCCACGCACTGAAAATGTAACTTTAATTGGGTAAAAATACTCAATATTCTAGTCCGCAGAAAAACAGTGCTACTTTAGAACAATCTATGAAAAGTGTTAATGATTGCAACAAGCTAGAAAAGTCAACTAATTTGAGAAGCTCGACTTCAATCAATCATGCTTAATATGAACTTCATCTTCGATTTGAAGTACCCGTCTTCATCAAATGAGATCTATTTTGAAATGCAAACTTCATGAGATAATTTTTTTCATTGACGTCTTGTTAATAAATACCACGGATTTTCTTCAAAGCAATCATAGGAAGATCTCGATCATCCTATTTGACTGATTGACTTTGAGGTATTACGAACTGATGGGGCAGCGCATATTGGTTTTCCTCCGAAAGAGCTCTTGATTGGAAACTAGTTCCATCGAATGAGCATATAAGCATAAATTGAATACGGTTATATCCTAGTCATTCGAGCTCCTTTTGATAAATCATCCAGAGGTCTTCATCGCCACAATGATGTGTCCAGTAGGTTCTTAACTTACGACCATCTGAGTAATTTATTATAATTTCTGTAAATGCAAATATATATCTACATATTATCCCTAGTGGGTACCTCTTTGAACAATTTTAGGCTGAAAAATTATCATGAAATTTAAAATTCATTTAATAGAGAGTGTTATGGTCGGCCATAATATTTTTTAACATTGTCCCAGATTGAAATGACAGCGAGAATGAGCAACAGCCCTCCAGTAAAATCCAATCTAAACTTGGCAACATGGATGTTACCTAAAGTATTATTTTGTCCCTCAAAGAAAACAAAATCTGAACATCTGAGTTTCTTTTTAGGCAAACGATGACTCAAACCCTTAAAAAACGTCTATTTCGCTTTTATACGAGGCCAGCTTAACTCTTAACAAGAGCTTTCTTGACTATTACCGTCATTTTAAGGCAAAAAGCTTGGCAAAAGGGAGCCTTATTTCGTTTACAGTAACAGTAGTAGTATAAGACTGGTTCTTGTGTTCACGATTCATGCAGGGAATACACTTATTTCAAAATCATTCTCAGGGTACTAGACACGTTTGCGTTGTTTCGACGCTATGGAGATCGGGAAGCTTCGTTCGTTTCAACCCATCAAGATCAACAATGAATCCGACGGATTTTCTTTTAAAATGAAACAAAGGTATTGCCGCGGAAACGCTTTTTTCCTGCTCCATAAGGCGACAATCACAAACCATAAGCGGCATCCAAGTACCAAATTTGTTGAACCATTTCCTTTTCTCTGTTTCAGACAACAAAATTACCGTTGCTGCATATACATCCCTACAGTTATAAAAAAGAATCATTATCCAACATTCTTCTTTACTCTTTGGAGAACCCAAAACTATTTATTTGATTGGCTTCTTTAAAAGTCAATTGATCGTATCTTTGAAGCAAATGCAAATAGCATTATAGGAGACAAGGAAGAGCACTTCTCTAAAGTTTCAAGTAGAAATATCCTATAGCCCTTAGGCTATTCGTGAAGGAAGAACAACCACGAGGAGTGACAGTGACATTATATCGATGAAATTAGGTTACTATTGCTAAACCAAAACGGCGAAGTATCTTTATACTCTAAGACAAAATTGGAGGAAACCGTTCCAAACATACTGCCTGGAGAAATATGATTCAAGAATTCTAAATTTAAACAAAAGAAATACCACGATATAATCCAGTTTCCTACACATCGAAACAAGGACCAACGACGTTTACTTTAAACGGGCAAGCATGAAATTGTTTAAAATCGCGAGATTATTGTTTGAAAGAATGAGGGAAATGTGAGAAGTACATTCTGTTTGAAAACGTGGACAAAATAAGCATGGAAACACCATGATAATCATTAATAACCATCAATGTCATAATTTTCAACGTCGCTGAGCTCTTGCATAGCCTTTCGGTTTGTACTCGACACGACGTTAGTTTTGCATGATATTATTGCCGAATTGGTGTAATGATTGAGCAAATGCAAATGTTAATATAAAGTATAACATGTTAAAAAATCGTGGCTATCAATTCTCCGCCAGAAAAACCAAAAAACTCTAAGAGCTAAGAATAAAATAAGGGGCGAACTTAAAACTTTTAAATGAAGTGCTACGAAATATGGACAGGGATGAGATATTTCATTAAATAATCTTTTTAACTTTTTGTTGGTTCTCCTTACAACAGAATGATAAAATTAACATAGGTTAACCGTATATACTAAAATATTGAACTTATCTTATATTAGGCTATAAGATTTTTCAAACATAAATGTTATATAACGGCGTTTGTGATTGGCAGTCTCGTGTGCTCCATTTATAGATGGAGCACAGGAAAAAGAGCGGGAAAACATTGTGTTCCAAATTTTTGGTTTACGTAATGAGGAAGTAATTTTTAGTCAACAAAAAAGCTGGTTTTCAATTTTTTGTCTCTTATCCTATGTTATAAGAGAAGTGGTTCATGAGTAGCGTACTCCATTTAGGTGTAGATGCACTTGGTAAATTGGTAGAGAACTCAAGAATCTAGAGTTGCTCGAGGCGATGGCTGAGACTCTTAAGATTTGTTCGTGCTCTCCCAACTTCTCGTATGGATCCATAACTCAATGAAGCTGGGCAAATCGTATACCATTTCTTTAAAAACGGTCAAATTTTCGATAAAAACAAACAATCCGGTTTTTAAATTAATAATGGATATATTCAAAAAAATAGAATTATGAGATTGGAAGTTAAATACAAAGTAAGATGAAACTTTTAACCAAACAATTACAGATTTAACCCTCTCCTGTCCGAGGACTTTCCCCTTGACGAGTAAAATCGTCTGGTGTTAGCCAGAGTAAAATATTAACGTCTCCATAGGTCGCTGAGGACCCATGAGGTCAGGAAGGAGTTAAACAACGAATCGAAATGCTTGAGAAGGATAGATTTTTAAGATAAGAAACGGTGAAGGAAAAGGGATGTCAAACGACAGTGAGCAGAATGGCATCTTATTAGAATAAATAGAATGGTAGAGAAGAGATTTTCATCAATGGAATGCTTAAATTTAGAGACGAAAAAACTTTTATGAATTAAGATTTCAAAATTAGAATTACTTTTTGCGGTAAAAATCGCAGAATAATTATAAGGAGAGATCGTGTGGAAAGTATTATGCGAATGTTGGAGAATGTTAGAGAATGAGTTATTAGATAATCTCTTTTCTGTCAGAGGGAAGATTCCCATTTGTTCTGAGATATGTGTGTGGAGGTGTCGGCAAGTTTGGCCAAAATACAATGGTCCTCGACAATGAATCATGAACGTGTAGGTAATACGCTATATCAGCAGCTTGGGAAACTAGATGAACGTTTGCCTGGTTTTAACTTAAAACGGAATGATAGGGATAAAAAAGCAGTGCATCATTATTGAGTTGCGTGGGTATTTGCAAAGAATGTGGTCAAGTGAATGGGAGAGAAAAGTAAAAGAAAGTTTTGTTGGAGAGATTTTCTGGCTAATAGGGGTATGGCGCAATAGTTCATTGAGAAACATTTCGAACACAGGAAAACATCTGTCGGTAACCATTGTAAAGGAAAATGTTTTTAAGTTTACTATGTCCAAGTGAAAAGGATGATAAAAAGACCAAACTTATTAATGGACCCCGCTAAAACAATAAAGGAATGAAACTACCAAAATTTGTAAATAAACTCGAACTTACTTCTAAAAGAAACATTGGAGTGATTAGAGTTGAGATATTCTGGAAAGAAAGGAACGTAGTCAGGAAAACAGAAGAGAGTAAAACAGGTGTCGATATAATGGAGGAAGTAAATCGGTTTAAATTTGGAAGGGCAATCCGCTAGCTAAGAAACTTCATGAAAGGACTAAAACATTTTGGACATTAAAGGACCTAACCAAGGAAAACTCGTGGAAACGCCATCAACCTATTCATTAAGACAACCGTTAAATAAAAAATGGCAATTCTTGACAAGAAGATTTAGAAGTTTTTGAAATTGCGAAAGAGAAATCTTTGATTGTTTCTTGAATTTCAAGAGGAAAATTTTTTGTTTGCTTCTCGCCCCCATTCACATGATCACAGTCTTTTTAAATACGTGCACATTTGAAAAAATCATGCTCCATCTCTTTCGCACATCTCCTATCGCGTGTTATTTTAAAATTCGGAAAACGTTTATCGCGTATCTTGACTTTCGAGGACCGGATTCCCAAGTTGCCGCGATCTCGCGTATTGAGCTCCTGCAGGAAATCCCAGGCTGGGTGGCAAATGTTTATAAACAAAGGAATTATTACTCATTATTCGGCTAATAAACGTCGGAGCTTTGAAGTTCCAATCCAACAGGACGACTTTGACGTCTCCTGCAAGAGTTCAGTTATGCACAAATACGCGCGTATCTAAGCCGCGGAGCATTGTATTTAGGCCGATTTCGCCGACACCTCACTAGCATCTCTGAACACATGGGAATCTCTTCTCTGACTGAAAGGAAATCATCTTAGATTCCGATCTCAATCATTCTAGCACACTCACCTGATATTTTCCACTCTATCTCTCCTGATGATTTCTCTGCTGTTTCTTCTGCAGAAGGTAATTCTAATTTTGAACTCCCAATTCATTAAAGTTTACATTTTTCAAAATTTAACCCGTCCCTGAAAATATCTCTTCTGTACCACTCTCTTTATTCGAATAGAATATCTTAGTTTTTCGTTCCCTTACTCTCAAATAACTTAATATTCCTTTCCTTCAACAGTTCTTATCTTACAAACCTATTATTTTTGAACATGTCGGTCCATTGGTTAAATCTGTAATTGAAGGAAGTTAAAAGGTTGGGAGACAGCCAAATATATGTAGAAAAATTCGGGCGTTTCGAGCAAAGATCCTTCTTCAGAAAGAGACACGTCAGTGTTTTATATACTTCCTGCGCAATATCCACATTTTTATATCGTTCTCTAAATCTGTAATTGCTAAGGTAACCTGTCATTATCAACACTTGTAATTTTATAGCCTAATATTTTAAAATTTTCATCTTATTTTGTATTTAGCAAAAAACTCATATCTCTATCTCTTCATATATTTTCGTTATTCGTTCAAAATCGGACCGTTTATTATTATCACAAAATTGAACTGTTGTAATTTTATAGCTCAATATTGGAAATTTTAATTGTGGTATATACAGTATTAGCCTACGTTTAAAATGGTAGCCAAACGTTTACTGCGTCGAAATATTAATCTAATTATGGAAATTAGAGCCATGCAGCTCAATATGTGAACACGAAGAGTCATCTTCAGTTAAAACATAAAACAAAACTACATTTCAGAAGGGATTTATAGAATTTTTCGTTGCCAACTCGCAACATTATCAAAGTAAAATTCAAATACAGTAAAATGATATTTCTAACCCAAGATATATTTGCATGAGCGAATAACTAATTAGTCAATAAAAAGAAGAGGAACTAGGAAGAATTAAAACATGGATTAATATTTTCATAACAGAAGGTTTGAATTTAGAAATAAGTAGATTTTCCTCAATAAGCAACTCAGGTATTGAGGTTCCAGAAAATAAAATAGAAAATTCATCAAAAGTGTAAAGATGGTAGGTTTCGTTAGAGTGAATTAGGATACTAGATGAAGATGTGTAGGTCAGATATGCGCATGTGCAAATGACTGCCTGAGTTTCATTAATGCACGTGTACTTATATACTACACGCGACCTTTGAAGCTTGGAAGTCAGTTCCTTAACTGAGAAGTTGGATAAAGGTAAACTGAGCTTAAACTGGGTTCAAGTGATAAAACACTAAGGTTAACATGTGGATAGCAAGAAGAAAAGAGTTCAGTGCGAATATCCAACGAATGAGTAGCGGTGAAAAGCAAAGCAAAAATAAATCTCTCGCTTAGGAACAGTAGTGTTGAAGGGGAAAAAAACATATCGAGCAAAACAGCAGAACAATGATTGAAAAAGGTAACATGGTAACCATTAAATTATCTACATTGGCCGATATTGTACGCAATGTGGAAATAATGTAATTTAATGAGGACTACACGACATGTTGAGACTGCAGTTAGCAGTACACATGTCAACTTCGAACTGGTACAAATAGTAACCTTCGCTCTTCCATCTGAGTCCATGTAGCTTAATGGTTAGAGCATCTCATCGGCGATCAGAAGGGCTCAGGTAAATTATCTGAGTTATCAGCTTGAAGAGCATCCGCAATTTCAATCTATGTTAACCACTACTGACCAGAAATCCTTAAGTTTAATTATTTGGGAGTGCATTAGATTTTACAGGAAGATGAAATCTTGAAATACCGATTAAACAAAGCATATAAAAGACCAGGTTTAAAATGATAACGGGATAAAGCAACTGAAATTGATGAATAGCCCTGCAACAGTAGGTTTGCGATAAACAGAAGTGGAGAAGCTATTAGAACGATTAATGCAGATATCTAGGATAGGTAGGGATTTGTTAACCTCTAATTCAGAAGTGCTGTAAATGTGATATTAGTGTGTAATGAGTTTCAATAATCTAAAAAGGGTTTGACTTAGCTTCTCAAACTGAAAATTATAACCCCCAAACTATTTTTTGTTTTTAAATCGAGTTATTCAATTACGAATGAATGAGGGAAAGTGAACCTTGGCAGTGCGGAAAGTGACCTAGAAAGTAAGCGTTTTCATGGAAATCTGACATTGAACGCGGAATGTCTCCACTATTTCGAGTTCTCCCAAAGTTCCACGAATGTTTCTATAACTGGATGTAAATGAAATAAAAATCTATTGCGTAATCATTACTAAGGATTTGCAGGTACAGAACGTGGCCGAGCTAGAAGCCAATTAGTCAAATGAAAAAATAATTATTTGAAAGAAATAAAAGCACATAAGTTCATAAATTCAATTAGTTGCTGAGCAAGATAAATCGTGCTGTTTATTAAAATTCGTTGCTTGCATTACACAGGTCATGCGCCGGAATCACGAGTCCGGTCACGTGCAGTGATTTGGTTTGTTTTCGCTTGTTTTACAGCAACTTATAAAATTGAAAGACGGTGACAAACTTTATCTGTTGACGTTTCCGTGACTGGAGGAGCTAGCAAACAATTCTGATATCAAATACTCGCTGCTGTTGGCAACGGGAACATTTTGTCTGCCAAAAGCATGGTGAAGTATCGTTTGAGTGACAAAATTTGCACAAATAAATCAATTTTATTTGTATTTCTACCATTAAGAATCTTCATCCGATATTTTGATGTCTGTTCTGAAACTAGTTCCCCCAACAAATTACCCAAAAACTCATTTGAAATTACGGCAAAATGAGGGTTTTCCACAACTGCTATCATATGAATTGATTTGCTTCGCAAATCATGCAATATCACTATTAGATCATGGTAGGTTAGTTTATCAGACTATAAGATTTACAATGACTCATTAGTTGCTTTCTATTATTGGTTCAAAAGGTGTTGGTAGTATTTGTGCCATGACTCGTTTCGCAGCAACAAACCGTGACGTAGATATATAATGGAAGCGCGGTCAAGTAAAGGCAAGATAATATTAAGAAATAAAAACGTTCTATGACCAGAATATTTATTTTCGAGCTTTCGCCACCAGATTGTGGCCTTGAACAGGTAGATGGAAAGATAATAGGTGGTGTTTATGATTACACTGGAAGATTGTTTATCATTTGATTTTCAAAACGGGAAAATAATTGACAAAGTACAGTATAGAATTCGAAAAACACATGAATCTTGGTACATTGCAACTACAGAAGAAGCCGATACCAATTCCAAACCTCTACCGAAATAATACTCTTTTCTTCCCGACAAACAATGCTGCCGCTAATTGCTTGATGCACCACACGCAGTGACATCCCACTGTCCGAACAGAAAGTCTGCTCATGTGGGAGCTTGGTAAATATCAGACGACTAGAGGATGTTCGTCGAGTTCATTCTCTCAGAAAAACGATTTCTGAGCCCAAGAGGGGGATCGAACCCGCAACCTTCTGATGACCGGTGAGATGCTCTAACCATTGAGCTACCACGACTCAGATGGCGAGCTAGGGTGCAGGTTCATCATATGTGCTGCCTAAGCGGAAGTCACGATATGATAATAATGATGGAATACTTAAATGCTGAACAGAATGTCTGCTCATGTGGGAGCTTGGTAAATATCGCCATCTGAGCAGTGGTAGCTCAATGGTTAGAGCGTCTCACCGGTCATCAGAAGGTTGCTGGTTCGATTTCCATCTAGGGCTCAGAAATCGTTTTTCTGAGAGAACGAGCTTGACGAACAAGAAAAAATATATATATGTGCGCATCACTGAACTGGTTTAATTTTACTGAACCGATTTGCAACTGTATACTTGTTTCATGAAATTGATCCAGGGTGCGTTTCCCATCAACATATTTTAACGCTTGCAATAAAATATCGATAATTGGTCATAATGTCAATCAACTCCTTATTGGTATCGAATTCATCGGGTTTGTAAAATTCTATTCAGGAACTTACCAAACCTACGATTTTGATAGAAATATAAACACAAATCGTCGATCAAAATCGTATATCGTTGCCATCGTATTGAACTCAGAACGTTCTTTTTTGATCTCTTAAACGCATCGAATCAATTTTAAGCGGCGCGTTAAACGTTCTTTGAGAACGTTTTAACTTATCGTCAAGAAAATTTCAAAGTTCTAAATCTTAACTTTGTAGTAAAAAGATAGGAGGACTTAATGTAACATCGTAATAGAGCAAGGAAGACGTCAGAAGTACCGTAAGGACTAAAAACTATTCATTCTCTTTGTTTGGGTGGAAGATATACAGATGTTTCCGTCAAGTAATCTCGAGTACCCTTGGAAGATACATAGTTCGGGCCTACTCTTTTCCAAATTCCTGTATCTGCCTCTATCACTTATCAAACTTTTGAATTCTCAGCTTCAAAACATGTGGCTGATTGAGTAATATATGCCAATAAAGGAAGATTGAGACTGTACAAAGGCAGGCTATAGATGCGAGAACATTCATAAATCTACCAGCATGCAAAAGAATGTTAGTCTGAGTATCAGGTGGAAAATTTGAACTTGGATTCAGATTCCATCAATCGAGTCTGATTCAATGGATTCAGAATCCTTTTCTGGAGTTAGCAAAACAAATGCAGAATCCATTTAAGAATTAGGAAATCCGGATTGTAATCTTGCCAAAGAAATACCATTTTAGTTTGCTTCAAGCACGTTAGTTCATTTCTTCGTGCATTCACCGATTCAATATCCATTAACTTACTTGTGAACCAACTTACCTCAACTGTATTGAAGCTATCGCTTTTCCCGCTTTCTCTTTAAATGTGTGTTTCATATCTGAAATGATCAATTAATAATATCGAAGATAAAGACCATCCTTTGAAAAGCTGTAGTTTGCTCAACTCTCTTTCAAATGCAAATTATAGTATATAATGAGTGGACTCTTTCAGTAGCCGACCGCTATTTTTATATTTATAATTTAGCCTTTCCTTGCGATAAAGTTTACATATCCAAAAGGAAAAAATATATTCGTGAGCTCTAGTGTTCCACCTCTGGTTTAATCCGAAGCGTTATATGATACAGATTTTTTGAGATGAATATAATAGCGAAAAACTTACCAAATCCTAAATACCTTTAAACTTCAAACTATTCCGTGAACAAGGCTAAAAGTATTACTCCGAGATAGCATCGACAGGTTATCTGGATAATTCATCACGTTCATTTCAGTTGAAGATCGGAGGGTTTGTATAATCCGGTTTTAAACCAAAAGAGGACCAAAGGTTTGACGATTAAATGAAATAATTTTTGGCTTAATGAACGAGTGCAGTGCTCCACTACTGACCGTTTCCATTTAGGAATAACCTGAGCGTGCAAGTAAACACTCAATTACGTCATAAATCTGAGAGATGACTTAATATCTAAACATTTGGTACTTAACAATTCTAAGCTCTTTTTAGCTTTTAAGATAAAATATTCCATCCTTTCAGAGAATATAACTAATACTTTCGTTTATTACTCAAAACCCAAACGGCTCAATCCTTTGAAAAGAAAGAAGCGCTATGTCTATGGCTTATAACTCAACTATATTGAACATATTTACCTTTTCCGTTTATTTAGCTAATACGAGGCTCAGATGTCGTTTAAGGACAATTCCTTCATTTCATTTGTATATGTCATGTATTTTTTTTGGCTTTTTCAACCATAATTTTCTTGTCTTTTCCAACTATACTATATTGTATAGGGATTATCTACAGTCTCATCCATGCGCCTATATGTGACGAAGATCTAGCTCATAGCTACCATGTTCCTTTGGGTACCTGAAGTGATTAATTTTTTCATCAAGTATTCGCTTAAAGTCTTTTCTAATATCAATTTATAGTTGCTGTGTAAAATAAGTTTGGTGAAAAGATAAAATTGGTTAGTAAATTTATGTGTTACCAATAGCATTTTGGCCAACCTTCTGGTTGCTTTTAGGCCAAGAGAAAGATGTTCTTTTGGTAGATAAGGTAGTAAGAGGTCGATAGTAAAGCTGGATAAATAAATTGAGGTGGGGGTGGTAAGGATTCACTCAAAGTAATAAAAAACCAAATTGTATAGACAGCTACGATCAACAAGGATAAACATATTGTCAGTTTTTCCTCCTTTCGTATCAGGGGGATTGAGTTAGTGCCGAAGGCAAAGCTCCGTTTATCAATCGGCATGTCTGTAAAGGATTCAAATTCGGTGTCTCCAATAAATTCTCTTCCATAGTTTGCTGGTCGAATATTATTATAGCTTTTCCATACATTGAAAGTTATATTGAATTCATTTTTAAAGTTCTTCATTATGTATTCTAGTGAAAATAGCAGTTTTAGCGAGTGGTAAAATAGATTGAAGCGCGTTTTATTTCTCTGTGTTCATCCTTCATCAGATAAAGCGAATAAGAACTTTCCAATTGCTTGGATATATAGTTACAAAGTGTATATTCGCAAGGCCTTACACCAGACCTATACCAGAAATAAACAGAGCTTGCCATGTGATTATCTTTTTTTCCCACACAATTCAGGAAAGGATATCAAGGTCAAAATATCTAATCACCAAAATAGAAGCACTCTTAAAGAGTAAGTGGGTCTTCTTTTCCACTGTTAAACACAGAAATTCCTGTGGTTTTCCCTTCGCAACTGCGCCAAAAATAAAAGTCTTGTTTAGATATATTATGTTACAATAAAAAGAAACGTTTGCTTGCCTTTGATCGGTGACTTCGAGGTCCATAATATGTCACAACGAAGTATGAATATTGACCCTATTACCTGTTGAACACTAATATGGTTCATGTGGGAGCTTGGAATATATCAGACGACCAACGAACGTTTGTCAAGCTCGTTACCTGAGAAAAACGATTTCTGAGCCCCAGACGGGAATCGAACTCTTCGAGCTAGACGAACGTTCATTCGTCGTCTAATATTGACCCTGTTAGATGCAATAGTAGGCCTTTCCAAAATCTTATTGTAATATGTGATTTGTTTTGAGAATTTGTTAATACAAAACTGTAAACAATTGCTAGATAACTTTACTCTTGAAGTTTGGTATAGTGATAACTTGTTTTCTTGCGTGACTTTCTGACAGTTGTTTCGTTTATATGACGTGAGCCAGCTGACCGGTGGCTATTGCCCTGATGAAGAAATGTTAGCGATAAAATAAAACGTGATGTTCGTCAGACTTAACATAGTTTATAACCTTACTTTTGCTAATGAAGATTTTTCTTTTTTTTTCGCAAACCTATACTTTGCAGCTCATCTTGTCGAGAGCTAAACTCTATTCTTTTATCTTATCTTCAACCATTTACCAGATCAAAAATCATTATGATGATAAAAATTATAATTACAAAAAAGTTTTTTAGTTTTTCTGATTTTTTTAAGGGTCTCACGTTCAGGGATCTGATGTAAGAGAAAAAAAACCCTTTGATTTCATCTTTTTTTAACAAAATTTTTACCTTATGATGAATAAAATCAGCTCGGATGTTCAGGAATTAGATTCTACAGTGTTAGAGCATTAATTTTTTTCAAGGGGGAACGCGTGCGAATGTCTTCCTTTACTATTTTAGCCGGGGAACGCCATTTTCCATAATGAAAATCGATCTTAGGGGGGACTACGTTTCCATGGACATAAAAAATCAAACGGGGGAACGTTGTTCAGGTGTTGAACACTTACTTTCCTAACTGATTCGTACAAGAAAATACTTGCAGAAATATTAAATCATTTGGCGATGCCTTAACGCCACGTCTAAGGCACATCCACTAACCTTCACGACCAGACGCCACACTTATTTCTATTTTAACATCTGTGGTCATGTCCTTTTGACGTTCATGAACGTTGCTCCACTTTTAAAATTTGTAAAACACCACTGTGTTAGATTGCGAACGAAAGAGTCAATAGGGAGTTTAAGAAAGCTACGACGTCGATACAAATTTTACAGCCACGAGTGCTAAATTAAGAATATCCTTTTTTTGACATGCAAAACTTTTCCAAGTCATTCCAGTCGGTCAATTAACGTTTTTCGTGAAATAAAAACCAACGTTCTCGCTGCATTAAGTGAAGGTATCATTCTGAAGACACAGAAGTGCTTTTCGTCGTGTCTTGCGTTGAGCTAGAACGACACGAGGAGCCCAAATTATTAACTTTTTTTGTTAGGGAGTAGAAATTTCGTTGCAAGACCGAGTCGTCCATAATTAATCTTAAACTCCCTAATATTTAGTTGTAAACTAACCAAGAGCATTGTTCCAAACCTCTCTCTTTATGAGTGCGCCTTCTCGTTTCTTTAAGTACCATTTACAAAATGAGTGGCCGTTCTGTATCGGGGTATACAGTCACGAGGCAAAGCCGAGTGTCTGTGTCCCGATACAG
>JBAHVQ010035891.1:6098-30035 GCA_036872915.1 Nanipora kamurai | reverse complement strand
CAGGATCCTTAGGTTTCGCAAAAATATGACCCAATGTCAAATAAGGTTTTTGGGCAACTTTGACGTTGTAACTACATGGTAGTTCTCTCTCATGGTAGTTAATGATAGCGGTGAAAATGAGTTCTTGAACTGTCATCGACGATCACGTGCCGTTTGACCAGGGCTTTAGTGTCACAGTGAGCTTCTGTAGTTGTACTGTATTCAAAAAAGAGTTTTCAGCTCACCTGATATGACTTGTCAAATGTATAGAAATAAAATACAGGGTCACCGCGTTTCTTCAAAAATGACAGCGCTAAACCTGCAACATCAGGTTGAAACATCGAGTTCTCCTAACCGTCTTCCGAATAACTTGCCGGTCGTTTTCTGTCTTTCCACATTCTTTGAATGTAGTGCTTTCGCATAGCTTCCTCGCCTGACCTTGCCAAGTTTACAAAGTAGCCTATTCTTAGATCTACTAATCTATTTATTACATCTGATAAATGATCTATTATGGGCACCATTCTAAACGTTTTGTACAAAAATTTGTGATTAGATATGTGCAGCAAATACACGCATACAAAACTGAGGAATCACTTTAAGTGAGTGCTAGAAGTAATATTTCTCAAAACTCAGTAATAATTCGTGAGAAAAACACAAAGGAAATCAGTATCGAGACTGCGGTTAGATATGTGATCGTAGTTCGCATAACATTTGGACAAATTTAAACCCGATTTTCTCCTTAAATACGGATTCGTTTGAGAAGCCATATGATACACTCGAAAGTCGTGTTTAATCTGATTTGCAAACACCTCCAAGTTGGTTAAAAAACTCCGCTATCGCCTCGTTTTTCAACTCACCTCTCGGTGTTTGGATATAAGATCAAACCATAGTCAATTGATGTATGGTTTGGAAACTCGGCAAAAGACTTCTATCGTTTTGTTCACGTTTATGCAAACTTGTGCACGGTGAAAACAATGTATTTTTGGAATAATGAAGCAATCATCCAAGGACAGCGTTAGGGTTTAATCATTCAACCGTGCTGTTTAAATATTAATAAGCGTAGAACGAAAGATTTGTGCAGAGTGAGGTCTGTACTAACATACAATCGAAGCTCATTGTAAGCGCTCATTCTCGTCCCCAGAGCCTATTTCCTGCCGGCGCGCGATAAAAGGTTTTGGGGGAATCCATAAATATAAGAACTCTGATTGGTTATTCGTTCGCGTTAATTAGCGGAAATCAGGCACGCTTTGTCGATTTCAAAGAGGAAAACAACATTTTCAGACAACCCAAAATCGCACATAACAGCCAACCACTACTTACCTGTACACTACCCTGTAACAGTCAACCACTACCTTATTAAGTGATGTAACTGAACAGACGTCGATTACAACGAAAGCACATCGAAATCGGAACCCCTCAAAACTAGTGGGTTCCGGTACGGAACTTATCCAAGAGTCTTTTATCGCGCGCCAGCAGGAAAGAGGCTCTGGGGACGAGAATGATAATCGCTTTGAAATTTGCCTAGTTTTCAGACCTTATCTCGATTGACTATGATCAAACACCCCTTCTCGTGTATGATATATTACTTAAGCTATATTACATCATTGTTGAAAACCGAGGTGATAGCCCAGGTTTTTTACAAACCTTGAGGTCTTTGTTTATTTGATGAAACCCGACTTTTTAGTGGATGATATTGCATCTCAAAAGAGTTAGTATTTGAAGAGAAAATCTTGGTGAAAGTTGGCTTAATTTATGTAATTTTGTCCTCAGATATCCAAACCACGTCACGGTAGTTATTTCCTGTATGTTTTCCTCGTGGATTATTAATAAGTTTGTGAAATAATTTTTCACATTTTCAACTGTTTATCGAGTGTAGCTGGTTGCAATGTTAAAGTCGAATAACAATGTTTGTCGAGAAATACTGGTTACAATATGTTGATCGCTCTTTTTCCATGAAAGTGCAACCTCACGCAACAAAGTAGGTGTGTTGATAATTCATAATGAGTACATAACAGGTAAGGAATATTGTGTTCAGCGTCAAAGCCATCTTTCCACTAAATGACAAGATTTCAAGCAAATATATTAAACTTGTGAGTGATTCCCACATGAGTGGTATTGTATTTCTTGTAGATGTAGTAAGTTTCGTGCTTTTCTTTTAATTAAAAGTTGATAAGTATGTGGTCGCAATCGAGATTGTTGTATTTAGATCAACATTGACTAATTACGCTCAAATTCCGTTCGTCTAGCAAGCTAAGCAGAATATGATCCAAGTTTTAGTAAAGCATAATTCCGATGCAAAGGCCAAACTGGACCAGCAACAGACCGAGGTATGCTATATGATGAGATATCGCGCTTCAGATGTTTAATTTAGAATTCCATGTTAAATAGAATGCGGGTGTGTGAATCGAGAGACTGATAGACAGGCGGAGGGATTAGTGCAGACAGACAGACAGAGGCACAGAAGATATGAATGAAAGAAAGGAAGACGACAACAAAAAGACAGACACAAAATGGGTACGTCACAAAATGACGTCATATGTTACACCGGTCAACGTGACCGTCAGATTGCAATGTGACTGGTGAATAGCGATTTCTAACGGGTCAGCATGAAAGATCCCAAAAAACATGGTTACGAGTAAGCACTAGAATTAAAATTGCTTGTTGAAACCCAAACCAGTTGCTGCAATTAGCATCAACGAGACCAGGTTGGATAACACAATAAATAGCGCGGAGATGAGCATTCCGGGCTATGATCTATTTAGGAAAGACTGATCCAGAAACGGCGGCAATTTTGATCCCTGGCTGTCTCCCTTCTCCTCCCTTGTCGTCTGGAGAGAAATCCTGGTTCCAGTTGGTCACCAGATCACCCAGATTCCGGATGGTTAAAAAAGTGATTGTGGGGGAGGGGAGGCAAAGTTTCAAACTTGTAGCCGTGACAAAATCTAGCATGTGCCTGGGTGAGAGGTTAAACTGCTGTTGATTCGCCACTTGCCAGTGCTAATATCTAAACAAATGCAAGTAATTTTGTTCATTTTTACAAAACAGCTTCGGTAACCCGCCCTCCTGCGGTATTCTTGAAGCAATGGGTTGGGTGACCGGCTGCAGCCAGGGTTTCTCTCTCGACGACGGAGCAGGAGAAGAAAGAGAGCCTGGGATTGAGGTTGAAACGGCGGTGGTGTAGCTCTGTACGTACGAAATGTTTTAACACGACTAATAAAATATATATCGCAAATGATGGTTTGGAAGCCAATTTTAATTACAACAGTTTACCGATCACCTAATTCTGGGTCTGACTATATGAATAGCCTCGATAATGCTATCAAACGAGTTAGATAATGACAGCAATTTTTAACAGGTGACTTGTCAGACGTCCATCAGGCCCACACGCATAACTTAATTGGACTCTTGAATATTCATCAACTCGAGCTGGTGATTACGGATGCTACCAGAATAATGTGTGATAGTGAATCTTTGATCGACATTCTAATTATAGATAGACTAGGTGAACTTTTAAACTGCGCAGTATTACACGTTCGGATCAGTGATCACAGTCTTGTTTATGTAATATTTAAAAAACGAGTAGGAGTAATATAAAACACGAGGCGACAGCCGACTGGTTTAGATCCGATAGAACGTGTACTACGAGTTTTTTGAATGGATTCAAAAACGAACACCTCAACACGCTAATTTGTGAAGAAAGTTTGAAAATTAAAGTATTCTAAGCAGAGAAAATTCGACGAGAAAAACGTACACGTCTTTACACGTATAAAGATTCGACATGGTTATGACTTTCGTTTGTGTTTTTCTCATGAATTATTAATGAGGTTTTGAAAGGTGTTTAAAGATTTCAGAGCCAAAAGAAAACTCAAAAGCGGTGAAAACCAGAAGTTTTAAAAATTATAATGAAGAACTCTTCAGGCGAGACCTCTTTGGTGCATTAAACATGCAAGACTGAGGGCAATCTCGAACAAGGACAAAATCCCTGACCTTTCACGCAGCGACGTAGTTTACGAAATTACTTGCCCTGGTTGCGACCATCGCTACATCGGAAAAACTGAGCGATGCTTAGAAAAACGTTTGACGGAACATTCTACCGATTTCTTAAACGGTGCCGTTGCTAACCATTTTCTCTATTGCCTACATGTCGAATACCTCGTTAACTTGGATAATATGTTTGACAACCTTAATGATCTTTCCCTCTCTAACAACTCTTCCAGCTTTAAGAATCTAATCACCAGTAACTTTAAAATACTTTTCTCCTCTAATTGTTCAAGTTATACCCAACAACTACTCTTAGAAGCACTTTCTATTAAGTTTAATAAAACAGAGCTTAACAGTGGTCTCAAAGCGAGCAAGAAGTTGACACTTTTTCCATAATTATTTGTCGCCTCATGTAACTTATCACTTCTCTAAATTTTGACCACGATGTAAATTTAGAACTTCTTTTGTCGAGCGGTCGTTTTGTAATTTTAGAATATTCATAAGCTGCTCCTCTGTATCGATGATGTTACCGTCTCCATTATACGCGTATAAATAACAGCTCTGTTTGTAACGTAAGGTTGTTTGTAAGGTTTGACAGTGACTTTGAAATAAAGTCGAAATGTTACCGTGATAAGTTTCGTCTTGTTTTATAACTCGAATATTGGTTTTGCAAGATGCTGTTGTTCGGAGTATGTTTGTTACTGTACTTCCTCAAATTGTCGGCTGGTAATAGTTTTTGAGGGCTATCAAACGACCTGAGCAGACTTTGGGAGTTATTCAAGGGCCTTTTCACTTTAATTTCTGAAATGCATGCTCCTTTACAGACATGCAAGGTGAGAAACGAAAATATTCCCTGGGTAATACCGGCTTTAATGCGAGAAATGAATCACCGTAGTTATTTAGAAAGGAGGGCTGTGACATCCAAATGCGATACCCAATTTACTGCATATAGACGACAAAGACCTCGCGTCAATAATCTAATAAGATCAGAAAAAAGGAATTTTTGCTTGGATACAACAGACGATAATAGGAATAACCCTAAGGAAATGTAGCAGAACATAAACTTAATTCTTAGACGTCGTGGTCGCTGCTCCAAAAGAACTTCGATATCTTCCATTTAAGTCAACAGTAACATATATACAAAAGAGGAAGAAATTGCCGAAAACGTGAATATTTATTTCACTGGAATAGGTGAAAAAATTTCCTCTAACGTGGAGAATATTGATCGAAATTTTGCTGAATATATTACACCTCTCCAGAACAAGTTTAAATTTTCACTAATTACAGATGGTTTGGTCGAAAGCGTGATAAAGGAACTGAAATCAATGATTCTGCTAGTCTCGATGAAATTCCAGCTAGACTTTTAAAGGATCCCTCAGTTGTAGCAGTTCCTTTTTTTAGGAGCATCTTCAACTCATTGTTAGATGATGGTATTTTTCCAGATGGTTGGAAACATGCTCGTATCTCTCCAATGTTTAAGTTGGGTGATACTGAAAATTACAGCAACTATCGACCAATTTTAGTTTTATCGATCGTCTTTAAAGTTTTTACGAGATTTGTTTATATACAACTGTATGAATATTCCACAAAAAAGATGTTCTTTCGCATCATCAATCTAGATTTCGTAAAGGACTTTCTACCTACACGTCTTTATTGAAAACGACCGATTCTTGGTTGGTCACTGTGGATCGCGGACTCATCAATGGTGTCATGTTTCTTGACCTCAAGAAAGTTTTTGACACCGTTCACCACAATATATGATTAAGAAATTGGAATTACATGGGATAAGGGGAACCGAGTTATCATGGTTCACGTCTTATTTCAATGAACGTACTCAAGTATGCAAATTGGGGAAGATTCTTTCCTCCAGCCGGTACATAAAAACTGGAGCACCGCAGGGATCGAATCTTGGTCCCTTATTATTTCTTATCTATATTAATGATCTGCCTATGTGCTTGAGTGATTCCACACCTGCGCTGTTTGCTGATGATACTAATGTCACTGTTACTGGTACTACAATTTAGGGCATAGAAACCAAGTTAAACGGAGGATTAAATAACTTGCATTCTTGGCTATTAGCTAACGAACTGACGTTCAATGCCAGCAGATTGGAACATGTGATAATTGGGTTTAGATAAAGATTATCACGTATTGAAACAGATCTCCATGTATTCATCCATAATCATACTTTTGGTCGTGTTGATAAAACGGAAAATCTTGGAGTTTTTATTGATGAAAACATTACATGGAAAATACATATTAATCATGTATGCAAAAAAGTGTCTAAGAGTATAGGTGTTCTGTTACAAGCAAAAAACGTGATTGGTAAGGCAAGTCTAGAAAGACTGTTCAAGGCTTTAGTCCTGCCTCATTTTGACTATTGTTCTTTTGTTTGGTACAGCTGTTCGGTTGAGCTAAAACCCAACAGCAACGATTCCAAAATGAAGCTGCTCGGGTTATTACCGGTGACAGTCACTACTCATCGGCAACTGAAACTCTAAGTTGGGATGTGACACGCTTCAGTGCAGAAGAGATGAATCACTCTTTTTCCTTTGTTGGTAAAAGTGTTGGCGGTTATTCTAATTTCAGCCACCTTTTTAGGTTATCTAATCGGGGCTGTTATGACTTAAGGATTAACAATAACACTCTCGTGCTCTCCACGCCGAACACTAGGGACCTTTACCCTTTAATGCACATTGTCCGATATATCTGACACCGAGAACAAAAGGACAAACAACAGAACAAAGCAAAAATAAAGAGAGAAAAAGAACAAAAAAAAGCTCATAACTTAAAGGGTTCAGCAAACACAACTGGACCATTAAAGAGTAAGTCCTTCGTAAAATAGAATTTTCACGAAGACAAAGAGAATGAATAATTTTTAGTCCCAGGAGTAATCCCAGCACGGTTCTCGTTCTACATGAAACGTCACTCTGAGCATTTTCAAGTCATGGAACGGCGAAAGCTGTTCGGCGATTTGAACATCCACTCAGTCAACAGATTTATTTTAGAACCGTTGAAGTTCTTTGGAGATCAAAATACATACATTAAGAAACCAAATCGACATCAGCTGTCCATGGTTTTTATTTAATTTTAAAATATCTACAGCCATACCGTCACCGTCACCCCTCTCGCTTGCTTAAGGTCCTTACTATTGCGATGAAGCAAACTTTTGGGTTTTGGGGTGCCACGTTGTGCAATTTAAAACATGAAATCAACCTTCCATAAGAAAGTAATACTGTATTTAGTTACATATATTTATTTAGTTCATTTGTCTTAATTAAAACTCTATCTACCACTTAGCTAGTTTTTTTTAACATTTTTATCTGTAAATAGAACACGACCACGTGAAAAACAGACCTGATTGGATTGACGTGGTTACCGTGTAAGAAAATTTTTAAATAAATAAATAAATAAGTAAATAAATAAATAATAAAGTTGATGACTAATTTAAAGTTGCACTTCGTAGACACATAATACGTTATTATTAGGCCTTTTCATACAAATGAAAGCAGAAATGCTTGTTCATTTCTGCATGAGCACAATTTCGCATAAACATATTGTTTATATAACAGATAGAACGAATACAGGTATTAATGTATTTTTTCTTCTATGAATGGAATTTTAAGAAACGTTCTTAATATTCTAATTACTACATGTTGTACATCATTCAGATAACATAGAATTACACAATAATGTTCTGTAAGGCATAACATTTAAACGTCCGTTATATTCGTTTAGTTCCGGAATCAGCTGTTGCTGCTTGTCCGCCTTGGACCCTGGAATATAAAGCTACACTTATTAATTCCTTGGTTTATCTTCTTTATTTTCAGTACAGATTAAAGGGCATATGACTTGAAAAAAATTAGCTCAGAACAAACCATCTCAGATCAAAGAACTTTTAAAATCATAAAGATTGACCTTTAAAGCTTTCCCTTATCTCACTTCGTTCTTGAGATATTAAGATTTGTATATGAAAATGATTCATCTTTCTACATCACACTGCATAATGACTGCCGGGGAAATCACGTATATGTTTGACATTATTCAATTAAGTCTCGTGAAACTTTTCTTGTTTAGTACCGTGGAATCCATATGTGCTTACGTACAAGTCATTATTCAGTGTGACGTAGAAAGTTGAGTTATTTACACATTAAGCAAATCTTACTATCTCAAGAACGAAGTAAGATAAGGGAGAGCTGTAAAGGGCCAATCTTCGTAATTTCAAAAGTTCTTTCATCTGAGATGGTTTTTCTGAGCTAATGTGCTCTTTAACTGCAAACGCTGTAAGCGTAACGAGCGCAATAACCCTTAAAGTGCGTTCAAAATGAAACGTTGGGCTTCGTTCATGGCAGTTTTATTTCACTTTTTCAATTTTTTTTGTCAATAACTTTAATAATCGTTGTTCGACGTTGATGGATGTTTGGTTGCGAAATACTAAACGTTGCTGCAAGTAATCTGACAAATTTTAACTGGTCACTTTAAAAATGTGGCCAGACATTGATCGTTGACCGGCCGCCATTTTGAGCCCTGTACGAATCCATGTTGAAGTACTTTACCTCATTTTATTTTGCTTACATTTTTTCGATAAATTGATATATCATTATTTTGGCTGAGTGGAACCGATGAAGTAACTTAACATAGTTTTTATAATTATCCGTCGTTGGATAATCATATAGTTTTCTATATTGATAAAGGATTTGATGGAATTTTTTGACCAAGAAATTTCTCGGCGCCAGCGGTATTCTTTCATAAGCGGCACAGTTTACAAAATATGGCGCAGTTTTTCGGAAGACGTTTAGTGTTAATCTAAGATTAACAGTTAATCTACTGCTTTATGATATGATTGAGACGGATTTTTTCTGATAAAGGTCAACAGAACAGAAAAAAAATTCAAAATGGATCGCACACTAAATAGCTCTATTACACCATACTATTTTAGTTTTACCGTTTTAAAAAAGATAAAATTGGTGCGTTTTATTTCATCCAATCAAATTAAAGCATTCTGCTGGTGGCTTCCGCATTTTGTATTTATCCCCTCAAAATGATATTAGATAAATTTGATCCTACATAGTAAATCTATCATTGCTGATTAAATCGAGTTCTTTCGAATAGTCTTATGATAAATATATTATTTGATGGGTTGTCATATAAATGTAATACACTAATGTTTTCTTACTCCATTCTCGTGAAACTCGTAAAATACTTGCCCTTTTACCTAATAAGCATCAAATTAGATGTCATTGTTCTGTTAGACAATTTCGATATTCCAAATTCAGAAAATTTAAGCCTAGATTCATAAAGGAAATTCCATTTGAAATTGCAGCAAATTGACAAAGGCAATTCTGCTCAAGGAAATTCCAACTTTCCTATAATATTTCCTCGGCTAAACTGATCGTGTTTTCCTGTTCTTTCAGATTATCAAGTATATCCAGAATACGTTGTGCACTCATGAGGCCCAGATTACTGCTTTGTCCTCAATGCTAACTGACTGCGTTTCCAAAGAAATTTCTTCATTTGTATCCTTACCATTGCATCGGATGTCCTTCGCCACGATTGATGGGTGAGTTGTTTCTGTCTTGCTGGGGGTCTTTTGGATCCGATTTAGAAGTTTGCATTTGGAGATGGTAATCAAAAGGTTTGGGAAACTGCCGGAACTTAAAGAGTGGTTAAACTGACTTGACTATCTACAAGCCATTCAATACTGCCGACGCTGCACTCTACTTTTATATCATTGTTTGGAGATGGTATTAATTTTTTACACAACAGACTAATTTTTTAAAAAAAATATTTAAAAACAATTCTTTTGAACACGCTGCTTACGTTTAAGTAATGTAAAGAAATTGTTCTGTCGTTGCAATTGTTGTACCATTGTCGTGTTATGTTGTTACAAAACAGTCAAAAATCTAAATAAATTTATTATGAAAAGTATATTTTGTTTCCTAAATTTTTCAATTGGCAAATAAAATTTGTATTTGGAGCCAAATGGCTCGTAAATGTTTAGGGTCACTTAGAGCCTCGCATATAACTCAGTAATACGAGAGGCATTCAAAAGTGTGGTTCAAATTTACAGTTTTAACGACTTCGCTGACAAAAACTATCGTTTGTAACTGGCATGTGGAGAAGTAACAAAAAAGAACAATTTTTTTCAAGCCCAAGAAATGAAATGAAAAAAAAAAGAGCATTAAAGTGTTAAAACTATATGTGCATAATAAGCAGACGAACGATGTGAATGAATATCCTATTCACACCCACTTCGTTGTGGGTATCCTCCTTGAACTGTCGTTTGTGTGCCAAGAATAGCATTTTCATGCAATAATCATTTTCTTTGAATCAAAGGAATTACTTAAATGTCATTATGTCGTCACGGAAAAGAAACCAATTTTTACTGTCCATGTTATTCTGAATTGGACTCCACATATAGCATAAAATAAATCATTATCTTGTTTATTTCGTTGACAGGGATGGCCGAATCCCGGTCTCACAATTGTCCATAAACCGCCTTGAAACAAGTTACTCTTCTGGGGCCGACATGATTTCATCAATATTAAGGATCCTTGACTTCCCTGTTTACAAGGTTAGTTTACAAAATGCTGCTATTCCGAGTTTGTTTCTTCTTGTATTAGTTTACAAGTTCACCTCCTCAGTCACGGTACAGAATTTTTACAGCCGTGACAAATGTCGCCAGGACATCTGTCCAATCAATTTATTTTAATCAATTTTTATTTTTGTCTTCTTATATATTAAAAATATGCAATTTGTGGACAGTTTACAATGTTACCATATTCAACAACTGCGGTAGCCAATTGATGGCAACGAAAAAGATGACGTACATTTAACAATAATCCGTCATGCAAGGCAAATGTTGTATCTTGCCAAATATATTGAAATATGGACCTTATTCGTAAATGGCGGATGATTTAAAATTCTTTTATATGCATATAAATTGGCGCCTATCACCTCGTCTTCGAGTAAAAATTCTTTGAATTTCGTACATGAAAAATATGAATAAGGTCTATATGGTCTCGAAATTATTAGATTTCGTTGGAAGAAAGTTCTTACCTACGTTATTCACGGTGACAATTCTTTGGCTATTCTAATATCTAATTTAAGTTTGGATAGTATTATGGTTAAATTTTTCGCCGTCATCTTTTTCGGGACCATCAACACACCATTTCGCTAATGTCAAGTTTCCAATGTACGACGGGTTGATCCAGTCCGCCGAGTAGGCAAACGGTCATTTTAGAACATAATTTGAAATAGTAATTTTGCACGTTTGCCCCCAGGGTGGACTGAGTCTGCCCGTCCTACACCAGGAACTTGGCATTAAGGAAATGGTGTATTAATTATGACATTAGCCTATCAAGATATTATTGTGGTTTAAAGCTTACCGAAACTCTTACAGTTTAAAACATGGCGTTTAAAGCTTCCTGTAGTACTTAAGAATCAAATGCCATGAAGTCCCAATATTCCCACTCTCATTTCCGCCGAAGGGCCTTTACTAGAAACGTGACTTGGATCACCTCTCAATTAACTCCTCTTAACCCCGCTTCCACTCGGAAAAAATTTTCCTCGGACAGGAAATTTTTCCTCATGGAATACCGGAACCATTCCGTTGAAATTTTCCCACGGACTTTCAAACCTGGGAAGCCGATTACCATAAAATATTTAACAAACAGATTTCTATAGAAATAGAAATCTATTTGTTTTATACAATCAATAAATAAAACAATACAAGAAAAATATTTAAAATGATGAGTGAAAGCTTAGGGGGAATTTTCGGGGAATTGAAAAACACGAAAACAGTTATCTGACGTGATCCATGATCTATACAAATAAAGCAACGTCATTGGCTCGTGATAAATACGCGGAGAGTTGTGATTGGTTTAAAGAACAAACGCTATCTGTGCGTCTGTTCTTTAATAGATCGTGGCTAATGACCAATGAAAATGCATGAAGTATGCAATTTATTGTATAAATTGAGATAGTTTAGATGTCGCAACCTATATTTGTTCCAACCGTTGCTTCTATAACACCGTTTAAGTGTAAAAGTGAACGAGGTACACCAAGTTTCTCTTAAGATATTATCACTGTGAGTTACTCTTTTCATCCATTTTTCCTTCTGACTTAGGACAAAACAAAGACGAGTCCTTCTTGTTGAGTTTCAATTTTTAAAAATTCATCGTTAGTGTATTCTTCGAGAAATATATAACTGCTTTACCCAACGGTAGTTGGGCATGAGGATACTTTAAACTAATTTACACATTCTCTGTTCTTCCAAAGGCACCCGATTGTTTACTGCCAAAAGTTATTGAAATGAAAGGCGAAGGTAAGTAGAGAGGTGTCTTCGAAGCAAGACACGGTTCAGACGCTGAACTTTCCACAACGCGATCCCCAGTTACTGTGTGAAAAGTAAATAGTTTGAAACGAATAAGTGCGACTGAGATAGCTTGGAACAACGCGGCTATACTTCTTATTTGAGCAAGTAAAAACGCTATAGACTGTTACAGGTAACCAAAAGGGTTGGGAAACTGGCGGAACTTAAGAATGGAGAAGACTGACGTTTCCAGCAAAGGCCTTTCGTCGTAGTGAAGGGCCTTTGCTCGAAACGTCAGTTTCTCCATTCTTAAGTTCCGGCAGTTTCCCAACCTATTTGATTATCTACAAGCCGTTCAATACTGCCGACGCAGCACTCTACTTCTATATCATAGACTGTTCCAGCCGTTTGTTTTGTTTGGTCTGACCATTGTTCATGTAATAACGGGATCAGGGTTGTACCCTTCTGAAACTGCTATTTCGTCCTATATATAGTTTTATTCTAACTGTCTGAAACAACTATGTCATCATATATGCAGCAGTGCATTTGTTAGGCCTTTTGCTACAACAGGCTGTGAAAATCTGCTGTTACCTTGCTTACCGGGAAAAAGTTAGCTATTTCTCATTAATCATTCATTAGATCAGCCCTGCTCATTGATTCAGACGCCAAGCTTTTCGTGAGCTGAACCGAATGCACAGATTGTAGTCGGTTGAGTTATGTTCGGTATCCTTGTCAAAAGGCGATGTATTGTTGACCTCTATCAATATAAATTCGAATTAAGTTCGATTCACGAGTATTTCATTCTTGAACTGGTCCTAAAGGATAACTAATGCTGGCGATTGGTCCCAGGTTTAAATGACTGAGTACATTGAAAAAGTTCAGACATTACAATAACCAATTTATAAACTTAACAGATCCAAGACAACAGTTCACACTTGAAAAAATTCAAAACAAAGTTCTACTATCATCAAAATTGAAAAAGCTAGTTTTAATCCAAAGGACAGGTTACGAAAAAAACGACGAACCGTCTAGAAACAAAGAAGTATAATTTACAGACTAGAGGGGTCTGGAAACTAATGTTACAGGTTTTAATGTAATGTAAAACTGTTTAGTTTTTTAACTGAATCAATGTAGAAGGTTGCAATAGATTTCGTTTATAAATCTTGGGACATGTAAGTGATTTATCCATATATTCTAAATGTTAGGTACAACTTATTACGTTACTGTTAGTCTCATTTCCCTATAAAACAAACTGAATTAACACAATAGGACCTAGTTTCAGGCGTGGCGTTGTTTGTTTTATATGACCAAGCAACTGGAATTCTAAATTTAATGTATTTGTTTCCAAACCCGTAAGATTCAACAAATGAATATAGATTGACTATGTCGGCGGCTAACAAGGGCAATAAGCATAACTACTTTAAGTGTTAAACTTTTAAGTGGCAGTTTCTCGTTGGAAAATGACCCTACATCCTAAATTGCGTTGTATAGACAGACCAAAGGACGCTGAAACATTTGTATCAGAAAATTATTTGACAACAGGGTGTTTTTTATATGTCATATTGTTAATGTTATAGACAATTGATGATAGAGCGCTTCTAGTAGATTTTATATTGGAATATGTCAGCCTTTCATGGAAAAGAGCTGTATGAAAATTCAAAGCTGCGTGCAAGGATGGTGAATATGGATTAATTTGTTTCCTTCTTGAAAATTCGAACCATTGATTGATGCAAGTTGCATGTTACGCTTGAGTAGATTCTCTCTCTAACCTGAGACGATGATGGTGAAACTCTGAAAGTCTATGTCTGTTGAAGAACTGACAATAGATATGCTGTTAGCTTTAGTTTGTCCTCTAAAGGGTGTAATTTTTGTTGGTATATTGAATGAATTAGTAATCCTTCCTTTGTTGGCAGGGGTTTTAGATGCCTCCGAAGCATTTGCAGAAATTGGGGGAGCCATGTCTGAAATAACCCCATTGGTGCAATCAAGCAGTCTAAAGAAAATACACTTGTATTAACTACAGATGGGTCTAATTGCCAGAAGGTGTACATGGGTAGTTGGTGTGTGAGTCTGGATGCAAACAAGTCTGCTTTCATAAAGGGAAATTTCTCTCAAAGAAGTTATAAGAAACCATGTATTAACATCCACACGTAATAACGTGTAGTGCTGGAGCATTATCAATGCCTGAGACATAAGTATCAGAGAAGAAAATATCTTTTCAAATATAAAAGTGTCCTATTTCCAGAACAATTTTGTGGCATTGTAATTACCTAGATTTGCCCATATTATTTAGGTACACCACGACAGTATGGTTGTCACGTTGCTTTCTAATATCTTGACATCAAGAGTTTAATTCAAGTAGTATTCCATTCAGTCCTAACACATTTATGTGTTCAATGGAATCATCTTTTGATGTCTTACTAGGTCACCACGTCAGTCTTACTAGGCTTTTTGTAGAATCGCTTGTTCCTTAAGGTACTGATAGCAAACTCTCGGTAAGCCTCAATAGGCCATTAATGCCAGCTGAAGTCGGAATTTTCTGGCGCCGTTAAGCAAACGACTTGGTAAGTGGCGTTGGTTTGTCCGGTTGGGGCGACAAGCTTTGAGTTCGCTGGTTTCGGGAACTCGTTGATTTTTTGCTTTGACGGGATTTATTCGCCTTTGTTACCGCTATACGGCATGTCTATTCAGATTTTTGGTCTACTCACCTCGTTTTCAGTTGCAGGTTTCTTTATTTGTGGCCATTTTCTCTAATTAAGGAGTTGGTTATTCCTTTAGAGAAACCGCTCCAGAAAGCTAACTTTTTTACAAATTGAAGTTTATTTTATATTTTGGATGGCAAACAGATTCTATGAATGCGGTAAATTAGTGAGCGAATACAAGAATACGGTACTTCCACGGTCCAAAATTGTCATAGTTGGCGTATTTACTTACAGTTGAACACGAACTTAGTTCTCACCGGTCATCAGAAGGTTGCGAGTTCGATTCCCGTCTCGGGCTCAGAAATCGTTTTTCTGAGAGAACGAGCTTGACGAACGTCCACTAGTCGTCTGAGTTGGCGTATTGTCCGGTGAAAGTCTTTTTTCGATAGATAGAAAGTCTGAGTTTTGAGATTACAATGTCTAGAAAGTGTGGTGTCTTTTTTGAGAAGTCATAATAAGTAAAGCGGATGTTTTTATCAAATTCGTGGAACCCAGTGAGGATTGTCATGATGTTTTCAGGCTTTATTAAGAGTAAGATGTCGTCTACGTATCAACAATAGAATTTTATGCTACCGGTTTTCAAAAGTGGTTTTCTTTTCTTCGAACACTGTCATAATAGTGTTTGCAAGGACAAGTCCAAGGGAACTACCCATGCTAACAACATCGATTTGCTCATGAAGGATGTTGTTGGAGCTGAATATGGTTTTCTTGCAGGTATCGCGAATAAATTTTCATAAGGATGTTCTTTTGGGGTTTTTTACCAATCTCCATTGGTAAATGATTCTAGGAAACTACCTTTTATTTCCTTTTTTTTCTTTTTTGTGAATTAGTTGACCGTTTATCTGTACTAAAAAGATGGCTAAAGCTTTGCCGAAGCATGGCTACAATTAAAAAAATTGTCGTTTATTTGAAGTTTATCATAACTTCGGTGCTTGTAAGAACATATGGAAGGCATGATCGATAATAATATTAATTGTTTCGACAATTGGTATATTAGTGAAAAGGGAGCTACTATCGAAATTGGTCATTATCAAAATTTGAGCGACAATACATCCTAGTTAGTGTCTTTATTCCAGCGAGAGCCTAAAGAAATTGGATGAAGTAGAGGGGCCAGAAACGTAGCTGACTTGTATGAATGAGTTCCGGTAGTAATGTCTCCACTATGTGGTTTTTTTAAAAGCTATTTTCTCGACATCATATTCTTATCAAGATTGCGCTTTCCGCTTGACTCATCAATCACCATGATCTTTTTATTCTCATTTAGTCACTACCATGAAAGAAGAACTTAAGTGTAAGAAAAACATGTCTGATGCTCTTAGCAAAATGGAAGGAACTCGATCAGCTGACGATAGTCGTGTTGCAGGTATGATAATAGTCTTGATCATGCATTTAACTGCTTTCAACTTGAAACATCTGTGCTGCGGTTATTTACGCCCCGACACTAGCCCTTCCAGAACGACAAGAGTTTTAGTTAATACCAAAGTCTTGGCGGCTCATAAAATGTCAAGGAATTTTGGCCAAATCTCTGTTAATTTTTGATGCGGAATTTTTTAACAACATCGTAGCAAACGTAAGGGTGCTATCTTGACGTACAAGGTACGCCGATCGGCTGGCTTAATCTAAAGCTCTTTTTCAGAAAGGGAACTGACTTGCTGCAGTGTCTTCACCGATAACTAGAGATTAGTTTATATAGTTATTCTCACAAGTTGGCTTAGACTATTGTCTATCTTGATATTTGGTAAATTTTTGTCATTCGATACATTTTGAAAACATTGTTTTTGCAACATTGTCGTAGCAGCAAAAAAAGTGATAAACATTGTCGATCTGGGCAAAAGTAGATAGAATAACTTGTATAAACTTTCGTAATAGCCTTTCAATCTTTATAGACCGGTCTTACTGTCTACTTGACTTTGACACTGATTAAGTTAGCCATCCCTACTTACCTGGCTACTAAGGAACTTTCATTTGCATAGTCTGATAGAGAGTATGTTTGTAAGTTTGGGGGGGCCTTTCATTCCAGCCTTTGGGAAAAACAGATTTTTGTTTACAGATTTTTACAAGGAACAAAACAGCGCGCCTTTTTTTGCTAGGCCAGCCGGCAATATCGCGTTTTCGTATCAGATTTACTCCGGCTACATAAAAGTGAACGTGATGCGAAAATTAAGTTTATCTCATACTTGGAATGATGGAACACCTGCTACAGTTTCTTCAAATCTCACCTCGTTCTCGAGATATTTTAATTTGTTTCATGTACAGTGCGTGCCAAAAAATGCTAACCTAGTCCTGCTTTGTTAATATTCTTTACAAATAATTACCTTTGGTACAGCAAATGATTTTTGAAGAATAATCATAATTTTTAATAAGGTAGCGTTTTTTTGTACACAGTGTAGAAATGATCCGATCTGTGACGTCATTTAAGTAACACCATTTTGAGTAACTGGAAAACACGTGCTGTCCACGATCTTTGTCAATGAAATCGCTTGAAACTTTATACAGTGGATTAACTCAATATGAACGTCTATTATGCAATATGAACGTTTCCAACGGTATATTGCAAGAGTCTCGGTGATACAAAGGAGGCTCATTTAAGTTCACTCTTTGCAATAGTAACGAAAATAGTCCCCAAGGATACAATAAACGGCACTGCCGGCAGAAAGGGTTTCGGCAAAATTAAATGCCATTTTATTGCAAAATTTTTTCTTTAAAAGTCATTAGATACGACCGTGTCGTGAATCTCAAAATGGTTCAAATATACCAACGATTTCTCGAGAATTTAATTTATTCACAACTCTCCTTAGATTTTGGTTCTGAACACGTAATTTTTTTTAAGATAAATATTTAGCGAAAGAAAGATGTTTGAGGTTTAGGACACGGTCCTGTTTACAGGACAGAATTTCTGAAACTTTAAGAAGAATTGGACAAATATTGAATGCCCTAGAATTTTTCTGGCCACCCGTTATAAAATAAATACTTTGGGAAATCGCGCTTTAAATTGGTGAACCGTTATGGAGGTAGCACTTTAGTGGTAAAAGTGCGACAAATCTGCATGACAGCAGCAAATGCCGTTGATAACACTGAAGAGAATTTTGCAATATCTTGGAGGGTTGAAAAGTCTCATTTTCGAGAAACGTTGTAACAGCATCAAGACGTAGTTTATTTGTAGAAGGGTCGCTTCGTTGAAATGAGGTTCCCGCTTTTACGTTGTGGCTGGCGTAAGGGACATCATGAAAAGTCTAAGTAATAGTCGATCTGTCTATGACTTTTTAAAGATCCGAGAGTCAAACAACGCAAACAACATCGAAATATTTTTCGAGGTTGGTGTTAATTCAGGCTGAGGTCACATCGAGCAACTTTGCAGAACGGAGAACGGAATTTTGACATAACTAGTAGGAAGATATTTATAAAAGAAAATTTAGGTTTGCTTATATTTGAGTTCTACTAGTAAGTCTCTCGGACAGAACATGTTCGGCTTTTCGTTTTGAGTGCGATTTAGTGATACTTTAATTTGGCCAGTGCTATAAACGGGGAAAAGTCCGTGTCGGATATCTCAAAAGTGTGCCCATAATGCTACACACTGCAGAAATTAGCAGGATAATAAAACTGTAGTATACCTTGAAAGAATCTTATATCTTAGTTCAGTATCTTAAATCCAGGTCAGCTATTATTAGTTCGTTGGTCTTTTTCTAGTTATGAAAGAAGCGGTCATTGAGCACGAACGAATGGAGACTGAGCAAGTTTTGCCCAAAGTACAGGAAAGTTTCTCAAAGGCTACCAAAGCGTTGTCAGAGTACATTTTAGCCAAAGACACAGTGAACTCATGGTGGGTATTACTATTCACCCAGCACTAGGGCAAGAAACGGTCTGGTATCTAGCAGAAACCGGTCTTCTTATTTATCAATTGAGGTTTTATCATATTTCTCGGGATACATTGGCAGGGTAAATCTAAAATTACGGTAAATCTAAAATTTGGGTAAATCTAAAATTTGTAGGTGGGAACAACCCGCTCAATACGTGACACCTTGGGCCAAAGTGGACGGCATGAACATGAGACAGTGGAAGGATCAGTGGACCGTTATGGCTACAAGACTGAGACAGCTACAGATGAACCAGTGACAGATGTAGCCAGCAGGAGTTAAATTATGGTGCAGCGTATCAATGCTGGTGTGAAATTGTTTTTTATTTGGTGAACTAGCCTTATCGCGAGAATTGCATAGATATGAACACAGCTCATGAAGTATGAAATTCCAAACTTATGTGTGGCACACAAAAGCTTTGAACGACTATTTTAGAAGTACAACATGGGTTAGTTTAATAGGCCTGGAATGCAACGCCTACAAAACTCAATTATATTTGCTTGCAGCAAGGCTTGTCAGTTCTATCGTGGAAGGGGACGTTGTTGGAATTCTGAAGGTTATTGTTTTGAAAATTGGATATCACGTGACGTACTCCGGCACAGACTAAAAAGGTTTAATATTTGTAGTAATAAAATACTGTGAGGTGATTTCAAAAGCTATGGTGAAAAGAACGTCATTTGGGAATTGGAATACTGTTCGCTATGGAGTCAACAGCATTCCCACCAAAGTTTTTCAATCAAATGAATCGTCCTTAATAAATGTAAATATACTGTCAAGTTTTCAGATTAACTTAACTGTACAAGAAATCTGTGTTTGTCTCGAACTTGTGGACATCCAAGTGTTTGCTGCTTCAGACCAGTTTCGTGGTCCAGTTCCCCTTATCTGGATCCAATCCAAGTCCGCCAGTGCGAATCCGAGTTCGTCCCTGTTGAGGACGAGTCCTAGTGTGAAGTGTACGATCAATGCAGGATTTACGTTTTTGTAGAGGGAAAGAGCGCTTTATTGGTCAAGACATAATGTAATCGTACATTTTCACGTAGTAACTGGGCGTATAACACTATTAGGTATTTGGTGTTCGCAATTTTAGCTGCAAAAGTTGCTCACATGACTTGTTAAGAAAAACGGCTAGTTGCTGCCTAAAACTCAATGCAACTTGTATTTTGAGCCTGTACTAAAATATCGAAACAAAACGTATGGTACGAATTGAGCAGGCGACGACCAGACTCTCTCAGTGTGTTGCAGGAGATAAAGAGCCTGCTCTGATCTCGCACAGGTTTGTGATGGAAAACACCGACTGGTGGATATTTAATGGACCAACAGCTTAATGGATATATTCTGCTTCCATCTTTTTTCGCAAGCTTGCGACCATACTTGAATTGTGTCATGTATTTCAACCTTTTTCACCAGGGATATTTCGGTTCAGACGTACACAAGAAAGTCGCTCGCAATTGCGGTAGTGAAAGCCACTAACATGGGGAATTAGACTCCATAGCCTTCACTTGATTTAGCTAATTTTGTCCCTGTTCTACCGGTACGAACCGCACAACTTTCACATTTCAACTTTTCATTGTTTTGGAACATTCGTGTTGCTACGTGGGAATCAAGGCAGAGTAATCGTGGCTTTTGTAAGGCCCAGTCATGAAATTACATGAGAAACGAATAGAGTGGAGCAGAAAAATAGTGGCGTATTTGGCTGATACTACAAATCAGTTTTTTTTACGGTGAGCTGCACTTTACCTTGGTTGATTGATATTGGTTGGTTGATTGGTCGATATTTTATAAATCGCTTAGCAGACGCAATTCAAAATAAACTAAGTAAATAGTTGGCCAAATTTCGCGATATTTGTACTCGATTGCGATTGCGTCACTGAGTCCCGACCATCTGAGGCCAAGTGTCATTTTTACATATTGACAGTGGAATGGTAAATATGGAGTGGAAAACATTTCCATGACGAACAACACTTAATGAATAATTGGACAATCGTATTGACATCGTTCTTTTTTTTCTAAAGGTGTGTTCACATCAGCGGACTGGATTTATTGGACTGAAATTAGTCGAACTAGTTGTGTTCACGTTACCGGTTTGCAGTGGGGTTGGACTTGCCGTAAAAGTGTTATGTCGAGAAAGAGAAGGATATGGAGTTTACTTGAACCAAATTAGTCCTCTCCAGTCCAAAGTTAGTCCGACTTCGTTCACAGTTGATCGAGTCCAACTTCGTACCACCTTATTTTGGTGGACTCAAATCTAGTCCAAATCTAGTCCAAATCTAGTCCAAATCCAGTCCAAAATAAGTTCTCTGCAATTAAAAGCCTTCATTCGTTTACTAAATCAAATGAAAGTTCTGATTCATGTGTTTTTTTAGCTAGGCGTGATCCATAACTTTCAACTGTTATTGTTCAACAAGGCTTTTTCTGACTTTTCCAGCAGTACGGCCGTTGCGTAAAGCCATTTAGTCAAACTATATTTTTTACGAAAAATAAGACTTGGACAACAATTCTCCGAAGCGCATTGATGTTGATCGTGAGGGGGAGCGCTCCTGGGTCGGCATAGGATAAACGGTTGTCTTACCTTTTAGAACTTTACATTTCTAGTTTGTTCGAAAATGGTCTCTGGAGAAGGGAAATACCATCTCGGAGAACCAGGAATCTCGGATTTTTCAACCCGTCGAAAGCCCCGCACTTGCTGCTCGTTGGGTACACCTTAGGGATACCTGTAAAAATTATGACATCAGTCCCTTCTCGTGAAATTTTTGTCTAAACCGAATTTCAAACGCAGTGATGCAACTACGTTTGTTAGTCCTAATATCTTAATATATCCGAAGTAGTATACCCTAAGTAAGATATCCTAATACCTTACATTGGGGAATCCTCTAAACTGATACAATTAAGAGGTTTGGGTTACAAAGCACCTTGCCTCCAAACGAGATGATTTTCAGTGTCAGAAAAAGTTCCCTAGGATAATATTGAAAGTATTTTTTGTTTAGTCAAGTAAGATACTCATACAGTACACATGTAAACACGTACTGTTTGGCTGCGGACACAGGGCAGAACGTTGCACGAGATATTGCATACAACGGCTTAATTTCATGGTGTCTACGAGCCTGAAATTGTTGCCTGCAATATTTCATGGTATATTGCAGAAGTTGAGAGGCAATCTTGGCTTGTCTGACGCACACGTTTTGCCGCTGCCAAGCGAATCCCCGGAGACCTTTCTCATTTGTGAATTAAACATCACACCCAAACGACCTTTCTGGTTGCCAATGGTGACAATCTCGCTTTATAGCACATAAGGATTCCTGATTGGCTATAGCAGTCGAATTGTAATCACAATGCCAGTTGCAAGTTGCAACGGAGGTTGAGTGGCATTCATGCCTAGTCTGACGTATACATATATACCTGTATATTATTCAATACGTACATATGCATATTTATGACGTATGCGTATATAGGTATATATTTCAGTTTGAACTGGACCTTGAGCGTAATGTTGAACGAAATGGCAGATAAGTGGTCACTGGAGGACCCTTTGCCAGAGAATTTGCTTCTCTCATGTGCATATTCTGTATTATCAATGGCAGGACAAGTGTTACGAGACAATTTATCATTCATCTTCCAAAATTTTATGTATCAGGGAGTTTCTCCCTCTTCTGTTTTCTGTCAACCCGGTCTCTTCCAATGCGAAAGTAACGGAAGCCCTCAGTTCAGTTATGTCGAAGTCAGCGGTAAAAATAACTCATGCGCAGTTGAAACTGTGAACTGGCTTATTAAAGTTATCGTGACGAAACATTGATATAAAAGAGTGCTGCGTCGGCAGTATTGAACGACTTGTAGAAAACCAAAAGGTTTGGGAAACTGCCGGAACGTTGGGGTAGAAAAACTGACGTTTCGAGCGAAGGCCCTTCGTTTGAGAGAAAGGTTGCACTCCGACGAAGGGCCTTCGTTCGAAACGTCCTACGTTCCGGCAGCTTCCTCAACCCTTTTGGTTGACGAAACATTGTTGGTGGCTTAGCAGTGGTCGCAAAACCGAAAAATTCTAAATCTGTAATTTGATACATAATCAACATTAAACAACGCAAAGTAAATTTGAGCAAACACACTAACAACTCAAGTTAATAAAATAAAAGGCTTGTCCACCAGTCAGGTATGATTTACCGAAAGAAGTAACATTTACTATGTAAAATCTCTCATATAGTTGTAAAATATAACTTTGAACTGTTTTTAGTATACTTTATAAATATTATAGCATTCGAGTCTCGCTCAAGCCAGTAAAATTAATGGTTACTAGATAGCTAGATTGCAGTTTCAAGCTCTTAAGAAGTCTTTCTCCTGGGAACTTTTATTTATCTTCTATACTATTTCGTATCGATGCATAAGTGCCAGTGATACTTCCAACTACTCCAAATGTAATAATTACGACATTCTTTATGGCCGCCAACCTTCCGATTTCTTCGGAGAATACAATCCAGTGACAGACAGTTGGACAAACAAAAGATAAAAACGCCGAACCTGATGCTCCAACGAGAGAGATTATATCGTTCAAGTGTGGTATTGCTGCCGCCAATCCACCTAAAGAAGAAAGTTTAATAAAATGCTATTGAAACTTAACTATTAGGTTATTATAAATAATAATATAAAAAGAGCCGGATTAGCTATTAAATTCCTTCTCACGAAGTTTCATCTCCCATAAAACTGTTACGCCATGTTCTGGTCTTAAGTCGCTGATGTAAGACAGGAGGGAATGGTCGCCGTCCTATGGACCCAGTAGGTCCACCTACAACATGCGAATATGCGCACATGTGTGGTCACTACATCTGACGCGCTTGGAGGACATATACGAATAAGGGCGAAAAAGCAGAGTAATTTAAGTATGGTGTTTTGCTGGTTTATCCAGTTTTCTTTCCCCAAACTCCCGGTTTGTCGTCGTCATTTACAAAAATGACACCGATAAATGTATTTCTGGGGATGCCTAAATTATATTGCCTCAGTTCTGAGTTATAATGTTTGATATATTCATATTTGATATATACATATTATATTCATATCGTGTTCATATATTCATATTCATATATATTCATATCATGTTATATTCATATATCATGTTATGTTC